>JASCZW010004612.1:0-49244 GCA_034211315.2 Aedes japonicus | reverse complement strand
CTTATCTAATTTTCAAAAACATCCCGATACGTTGCCGTAAATCGAGCATCGAAACCGGTACTGAAGTTGACGTGCTCGCATCAAACCATAAACTAGCATTATTCCCAAAATAATGCCTCAGGACTGAACATACAACTCCTTTTAGGCGAACATGATTGATTGTCGGAATTTCGGCCTCAACGATAACACACAGTTTCAAGTTTAAATTTGCAATCTTCATTCATTCGCGAACTATTCAAACTGGCAAACTAGCAAACTTCTATTTTCATCATAAAATCACAGCGGAATATATGCACGTCAAACTTATTCCAGTAGCACAGCCTACTCCTTCCCTGTCAATAGTATTTTGTATTGAATAAAAGTCTCACGTTGAAGAAAGTATTTCATTCGAAACTTCGAAACGTGTAATTAGGAAATACTTTTTGATATGCATAGGAATAAAATTTGGTAACAGGTCAAAATGGATTTTCTTTCAAGGTAATAAATTTGAACTGATGTTTTACAGTCATAAGTATCACAGTATATCATCCATTATCAAACACAATCAATGCCAACTATTTGTACTTCAATCCATAGCTCCTAATCTGTTCTTCTAAGTTAACATCATTGGATCGACCAACGGTTTTATAATTGCTGCAATTAATTAAAAAAAACGTGTTAATATTCATCCACTTTTCGAAAAATCGTTTCAAACACTTACGAATAACTGCCGTATGCAGGTTCAGGATCAGACTGCACATTTTTGTAGACAAATAGAGCCAATAATCCGGCAAAAATGTACGCAAGTTTGATGAACACCCAACCATAGCCGTGCAACGCCCACCAGAGGGGATCTGAAAGTTGGATTTAAACAATTATGCTGTATTTTGAATAATTTATACAATCCATCAGTTACGCGCACTTACAGACTCCTTCTCCAGTGTAAATCACCGTGTTGATTTGCCCAACCACGCCGGAGGCGTTCAATGACATACACAATATCAAAGTCACAGTCAGCAAACTAATCGCTTCCATCGTGATGCTGGTTATTCGTTGAATGCTACTTCCAAACTGCTCAAACAACCGTCGCCCATTGTTACTTACTCCCGTACTGGTGAATCGAATATGTAACAGCAATTATCACCTTCCCTCGGTTTACCAACTCCCACTGCTATGGCCGAACATTTCAGCTAACTCGCTAGGGATCTGCCGATCAGTCCGCATTGGAACCGACGTCCACTAGGATAACCGAGTGACAGGTAAAGATGAGATACGTATTCATCGCCATTCTGGTGGCTCTCATTTTAGGCAGTGAGAAAACAATTTTCGCAGTGAACAACCGTGGGACTCCATCGGATCGATCGTTTGCCGTTGGAATTGTAGAACCGCGTGATGACTGGGGTGATTGGTACAACCGAATAGGTAGGTGTTTGAAAATATCAATCATTTGCTTGGGGTGAATGATGCGGGAGGTTTGGTGTGTTATTATCTAATTCAAGGATTCCCGCAACAATTCTTCGGATCGCAGATCGCCTGGTTCGGCTTGGGATTGTACTTCATGTTGGCGTTCCTGAAAGTGTTCCTTATTTGGGGTATTTGGCCTGCGGCGGAGAAGGAACCACCGGTGCCAGTGCTTTATGAAGGTACTGATTATGGACATGATGATGTTTACTATAGGTAAGATTGTCTTTCTGCAGCAATTAATCTCTGCTTGAAAACGATTTATCATTTTACAGCTATTCCCGATGGCCGACTTATGGATAATTAGTAGAAAACTAGTTCTTCGTAAACTAGTTCTTTTTCTGTGATAACCAGCAATTAAATTATTTTCATATAATCGAAAACATCAACAGAGTTATGACTTTTATTTTGATCCGAACGATTCCTTGTAGTAAATTATAATAGATGTGAAAAATACAAATCACATTTTTACCAAACTCTTTACAACTTAAAGACATCTGAAAAATCTTCTGGGAATTGCGGGGAAGCTAAGGTAACTTACTAAAAGTTTGAGACAGAAGACTAACCAACTGCTTCAATCTCAAGTGAAATTCATTGGCAGGCATTTTTGAAGGTCGAAATCCAAATTGTTTTGTGCAAAATCAAACTTCACATAAAACGGGCACATTTTTTTAGCATTTGTGATTACCATTAAGAGTCGGAAATCTACGTTGAAATTACGAGCTTTTTCTATTAGTTAAGTTTAAATCACTTTTTAAAATTAAAAAAAAAGTAACAAACTTCCAATGTTTTGGAATATGAATTAAAGAGCTTAACTTTTGAGATTGACATATTCTGTATCCTTTCATCTTCAGTGTCCACAAAACTCGACTTGAGTACCGATGTAAACGTTGTCCATTTGTCGTACTAAATTGATATGTAGTTCTCACAGACACTACGACTTCACATTAACTTCATAGCAACTAATCAGGAGCATAATTTAAATTTGATCGAATATCTTAACGGAATCCCCTTTAGGAAGAGCTTTTGAGTGGGTTGAGTTTCTTTGAATTCCAGTAATTTAAGCTTAATGTAGAATTATGAAAATGTCGCTACCCTATGCCTACACAATACCAAATCGCGTCCCTAAGACCATCCGCACCAATGCGGTAATATTGGTAAATTGTTACCCAATTTGACAACTCGACACCGCAGCCGTGGTCTGTAACCGGGTTGGAAAATTACAATTTTCTCTCTCGGTGAGCGCGGGTTCGGTATTTGACAACCCGATCCAACCGAGCCGAGCGTTGCTATTCTAAGAAAATTATCCAAAACAAGTTGAAACGCCAGAACAACACCTTCATCTGGAAGACTTTTGGTATTTCGATTTGTTAATTTGAGTGCATCAAAGCCCCGTGGAAAAAATTGGACGCAGCAAGAGAATGAAGGCTTTGCTGGATGTATGCCAAGATCCAATCATTGGGACAAACCAGAAAGCCGAATACCTGTATGGAAGAATCTACAAGAAGTTCGCAGAAATTTTTCCAGAGAACGGTTCAGTTCTCCCGGAACAGCGCGCCGCAACGGGCATTAAAGGAAGATGGCATTCGGTCAGAAAACCGGTCGGCAAGTTTGCCGGATGTGTGCCGCAGGTAAGTTCCCACTAGCAAAGCGGTGCCTCCCCGGAGGATAACCTGAAGAAGTTGAAATCCAAGGCTTCTGAACGAAATATTCGTATTGCTTGACTGCCTCGACAATTCGTCGAACAACCGTTGAGTTCCCCCATCTGCAAATCTATTTATGTTTGCTCCTTTCTCGGACGTTATCCTACAGCCCTTGAATGTGCAGTCGCCGTGCAGAATTGTCCATTTCACAAATATTTGTTTTCAAGGTCGTGACTACAACATATTGAGGAATTATAAACAAAACAAAAATATAATGAAGGCTGGTTCCGTAAACGCCAAATAGCTCTATACTGCACGAAATGTTTAGCGAAACGATACAAAGTAGATCGGTACAAGAATAAAGTTGAGGCTTATTTTGTTACCTTTTTATCAACGATCTGTGCGAAAGTGTGTGGCCAAATCAAAATAGGAACGCTCTCTGTCATCAAAATATTACCCACATACGAGCCCACCGGTGGGGATGGTCTAACAGTCTCTTGAAATTTAGGTACGCTTGAAAAGAAACTAATTTAATAGACTTCTCGAAGTCAGATGTCACTAATACTGACGTGCTGCTTTACACGTATAGGATCGATTTGTTTATTTTTTTCAACCACGAGTTCAGCTGTCAAAGTATTCAGGTTGACAGCGGTTTGTTTTTTTATTTTCAACCAGCAAAACGATTGTATTAGTGAAACTGCTAACTAATACCTAGGACAGGACCTGCCAGCTCAGAGAGAGATGACCTTTTATAAATTTATGATTGCTATGATACGGGGGTCGTTCCAATGTTGCCAGATATGTTTACACAGTAATCCCATTGCAAATAAAGTAATTGAAAAACTTTCTTTTGTCATTCGGGAAATGAAGCTGCATCAAACTAAACGTTAATTGATAAGGTTTCATTGAATTTCATTGATGCTTACGCTTCAAATTCTGCTGTGGGGTGAAAGGCTCAGTATAAGAGCTGTCACTTTTTTGAATATCAGTTTTGTTGGTTGATCAGCGATCTTGGTTTTGCTGTATGCATTGTTGAAATTACAGCACAAAAAAATCAGCAAACTTTGCTGTTTTATGGCAATAAAAATTTGGTGTGAGTTGTCACAAACAAAACAAGTGAACAAGCAGTGACTACTAGCAACACCGCCAAACCAACAACAGACTGCCTGCTTGTAACATAACTCGACGGTGGCGGTAGAGGCGGTTGTCAAAGCGACCAATCAAAAACGGTCTTTTTTGACAGGTAAATGGTCTTGCTTTTGCACTAACAGCTGGCAGGTCCTGTCCTAGACTAATACCGCAGACAGACGTTCAAGCTCGAACAAAAGAATTCAAATTTGTTGTGTAAAATTCCATCTTGCACAGTAGCGCCGCCTTGTGAACTAATTGCTACATTAAAACTAACAGTTTGACTGGCAAACCATTTTTCCCTTACCAATCAAAACAAATCTGTGGCGCCATCTATTAGCTTATTGCTACTTGATATCTCGAGGGACGCCATGTTTTTACACAGCTTAATGAGATGAAGTCGAACGTCTGTCTGCGCTAATACTAACGGCGGCAGAGAAATCTATACGGATCGCAGCAAACTGCGCCTTTGAATTGACACGTTTTTAATTTGCTCTGTGGATTTCAATTGCTCGCGAAAACAAAAATTTGGTCAGTGTTCGACACAAAATATTCAAATCAAATATCGATTCCTTTATTGGAGGTGAACCGGAAGTAACTGTGCGGGGAGCGGTTCCAGCGAACCCGATGTTTCGTGGCGTGTGTTAATGTTGGTTTCGATTATGTGGCACTTCACCACCAGGTACCATTTGAGAAACGGCAGCATAATTAATCATCAATTAAAAGAGAGATTTGAGCAATAAAAAATGAAAAAAGTGCCATTAAATTATTAAGGCCTGTGCCAACAAATAATGTGTGATCAGCATTAAAAAATTAGGAATGAGCAATAAAAGATGAGAAAAGATCTTCGGATAATCTAATTGTGACCGGTAAATCTGTCAAATAAAGCAACAGCTATTAGTATATGTGCAATTAAATATGGCAGTATTTCCGCCAAATTATGTAATTTGAGCACTAAACTATTCGCATATGTCTTTCAATTTTATTGGATTTTCCCATAAAAACAGTAAAATGAGCAATGGATATTTATTTATCCATTGCTCATTTTACTGTTTTTATGGGAAAATCCAACAAAATTAAAAGACATATGCGAATAGTTTAGTGCTCAAATTACATAATTTGGCGGAAATACTGCCATATTTAATTGCACATATACTAATAGCTGTTGCTTTATTTGATTGATTTACCGGTCACAATTAGATTATCCGAAGATCTTTTCTCATCTTTTATTGCTCATTCCTAATTTTTTAATGCTGATCACACATTATTTGTTGGCACAGGACTTAATAATTTAGTGGCACTTTTTTCATTTTTTGGTGCTTTTTCTGAATTACTAAGTGCAGGTAAATATTTTAGTCTTTGAGAAACTGTGTTGAGACGAAACTGCATTGGAATCAAATGCGACGTTGGTGTTGCACCTGAGGAGACCGAACATTGTGGCGTCCATCTGGATCCCAAAAATATTCGAAGGAAAGCGAACATTCTAGAAAAGTACTGGCAACGTCTTTCAATACATTTTGGCGGCTGTGGTCTACAATTCGGATGAGCTCTTTCCATTATGTCATCCTGTTGATCAGATTAAATTTATTGCTTCTTGAGAAACAGCTTGATTGTTCGTTTTGGCCAGGTTTTGTGCATCCTGAAAAGAAAGTTTAGTAATTTCCATTTAATTCCAACTATCTTTATAGCTTATCTTGACAGATACGCGTATTTCGTCTACAACGTGCAGACTTCGTCATTGTCGTATACTAATGCAGTTCGTTTATATGTTGAGCTCAAGTGTGTGTAAGACTTTACGAACCCGGTATTCAATATTGTTATTTACAATGTTTTATTTTTCGATTTTAATAAAATTGTGGTGCCAATTACTCGTGGCTAGCTTGAGGTTAATGGGTCACATTATCACTTGGAAGGGACTAGGGAGGTAACTTATTTATGGTATTAGTTGCTGCTCCCAATGGCACGGGATTTACTAGGGTGGAAGGGAGGAGGGTGATTACTTTACACTTTAAGATCAGACAAACAAAGGAATTCGTAAATCGCTCGCATGCAGGGAAGATCCTATTATGAATAGACAATTCATTTAGTTCAGGAATCATCAAACCTGGCTTTTCGATCACTGAAACTGCTTCGTTAGACTTTCAGAATTGTCTGTTGATTCTAAATAAAAACCAAATTAAATATCTTTTCATTTTAATTCATCCTCGTTAATTGGACTTATTACTCTGATTTTTGCTTTTCCAGAACTGTTAAGATACTAAAACAAATCTAAATTTTATGCTGCAGTAACAAGCTTATATATCTTGTATCTTGTATATTTAGTAAATACATATATTATATTTTATTACTTAAATTACATACATATATTGAATAACAAAGGGTAAGGTATAAATACAGGATTCCAGACAAAGTGAATAAGGGATTCGTGGTTATCTGGCCTAAGTCAAGGGATTAAAATTATGCCTTCCTTGATGCAAATCATCAGATCGAAATCAGCGAAGGTCTTATTATTTTCCGAGTTTGCTAACCCCTACTTTTAACAAACCACCAGACGGAAATCCTAATGTGTATTGCTGTCCTTCATGTCCTGTAATAAGAGCATTTCGTTGGAAGGAGATTTTCTATAATTTCTTTGGGTTTCGTGTTAGTGGTTCTGCTTATGGGTCCTCCGTTTTTGGCCCTTACTACATCGGAATAGTGAGGATTTCAGGTATATACAGTTTAATCTTTCCATTAGGAGGAACTGTACGCCATGGCAAGTCCCGCACTGGTGGTGGCTTCCTATCACATCATATCATGTATCTACCGCCAGAAGGAAAAATTTTCTCTTCAGATAGCAAGTAATGGCGCTATAACCATAAGCCATATGGGTCTAGCGCTAGAGTTAATGCCTGAGTCCCAACAATTCAAAGAAAAATGGAGCATCATATAATCTTCTTAGACTAGATCCACGCAACGATAATTTTTATGTAAATATTTGTTCGGTACACCTTCTATTTAGCGAAATATATTTCCTCCAACAATTCATACATCATTTCCTTTGATATCTATTGAAGGTTACATAGGTTCGGCTACGTGGGTTCTTCGTGTCTTCTTAAGGTAGTTAGCAAATCCTCCCTATCTCCAACGATGCAAGGACGTGGCCAGGTGTGTCTTCATGGAGATTATTTCGTGAAGAAACGTATAAGTAACTGGTTCCTGGTTTATGGTCACATGCAATGTTTTCAAAGAATTATTCCACATCGTAGAATAATCCATGAGGTGTGCAAACGTCAATGGTAATGCTAATGGTAATTTGAAAAGAAACTAATTTGTTTTCTTTACTTGGCATAGAGAAAGATGCAGTATTATTACATGTTTTGTCTTTTGAACACTAAAAAATGTCAGTGGATCTGAGTGGATGATGTCATTCAAATTTTAGCTGTTGAGTTGGCCTACAAAGCGGCGTTTTTGGGATTCTTGAGCTAGATATGTTGGCGAGGAAATTCGTCACAACTAGTAAGACTAGCAGTGAAATCTACGTTGAATGACATCTTAGAAGATCTTCCCAGAAGCAACATTCCCAAACTATCCTGTTACGGACTAATTTTGAAGCTTGTCATTTCTAAAGCTGACTAAAAACTGAAACAAAGGAAATCATTTTACTGCAGTGCTACGTGACGCTAATCCTCCAAACTGTCCAAAATTACCCAATAAGCATTAACTGCTGTATGTTTAATGATTTAACCATGCCTGCGATTAGATCAACCATGGTGGGGCTGCTATCAACATGAGGTCTGTCAAATATACCACAAATGTTAAAGGATGTACCATTAACACAGTGAATTTGACTGAAATTTCATAGTAGTTTTGAAAATAGGCACAGTCGGGCGAAATGGATTTTTTACTGCAAGATTTTTTCAAGTTGTAGTATGCAGCTTACAAGAAAGGGGTAAAGTAGTTTTACCATTACTACCGAAGCAGTTTTGAAAGTGAAAAAAAAAACTGAAAAAAACCGAAAACGAAGACCACCAGCAACAAAAAACACGTCGCCATGCTGATGTTGAAGACGTCCGTGAATTTCTTCCAATTATTTTTACTACCGGTGACCGTTTTCGCAAAAGTGAGCTGATAATATTATTTAAGCATACTTTCAAATATTTATTTTCAATTGCAGCCTTCTGACTACGGTTACATTTGCTGTGGCAAATCGTAAATAAATTAGGGAGAGGAAAACACCGTACTCGGATGAATTGTGTCAATCCCTACCTTGCGGAGAGGAATCTGAGGGGTAGATACGCTAAAGATGTAGGTATTCGACAAAAATAAGACGACTATTAACCATATGTCCATAGTAAAGTCAGAATCACTGATATCAGAAACCAAAAAATTGGCCTCGAATCAAAAGTTGCTGCCTATATTTGAACATATTTCATTTATTTTAGTTTCACGACATGACTCGTTATCCCAGAAAATTAAATGAAAATTTCCATATGACCAGTGAACAATTTCAAGAACTGCTTACGTTGGTCGAGTTTCAGTTCACGCCGAAGCGCAACACACGGCCAAATGATACCACCAAAACTAAAAATGGTTATTTTTCTCGAGTAAGCTTAGAGTGTATATAAATTCATCTTTGGCTAAATAAACTATTTCCCCTTGGTTACATACTCAAAAAACCTAGATCTCCCTGTCACATTTAAGCTATAAAAACATTTATAGAGATTGTTGGAGCTTTCCTTACAATTTTAGCCAAGTAAATTGCAGTTTATCGTCACAAAGGTATTCGTAGAATGCTACGGCTCCCTCTGTTACAAGTTTTCGCAGCGACCATGAGCTTCTTACCACCCGCCCATGATTTTTATACCAGTGGCAATTGACAAGTGTCAAATCCAAAGATTATATGTGTTTTTTGACTGAATGTCTCGATAATAGAGCCACATTAATGAAACAGTATAATATTACTTGCAGCTTATTCAAGCCTATCTACACGCCAGCCGTTTCAGCTCAGTTTTGAGTCGTTTTTGACTCACTTTCGTCAATAGTGGAGTCACTCAAATTTGAGTAAATGTTACTGGCATTGACGAGTCGACAAATAAGAAACATCCATCTGATTTGAGTTTATGTTTTTGATTTGTTGACTTGCTAATGCCAGAAACATTTACTCAAATTTGAGTGACTCCACTTTTGATGAAAGTGAGTCAAAAACGACTCAAAACTGAGCTGAAACGGCTGGCCGTGTATACAAGTCAATCTTTTAAGAGATTAAGGGAAAAAGGGAACGATGACAAAAAGACTAAATGCAAATATTTTCTCTTGCGTTGCCTAATTTATTTATTCTCGATATATTGTCTTTATACCCTGCCCTTCGGTTCAGAAAGCGGAATGGGCGCGTTCAGCCGAGTTGGTCGCGGCAGATTTCATGTGTGAATCGGCTGCCCCATCAACGTTCAAAAGTGCCTCAACCAAATGGACAGCTTGTAATGATCACTTAAAGATGCGATGGGGGATCATTGCGCTGGCCGTTGTGAGAGTATCACCATAAAAATCTCACAAGCGAAAAGCGTGTTACCACTCACTAATGCACTTTTTCCTGTTCTCTACCCTATCCTATGACCACGAGCAATACCATATGACATCCTAAGGTCAACTCTTCAATAGCAGGAACACCGAGACGAAGTAAAGAACGGTGTAAACCCCAGCCAATTTCACTTTCAGCTAAATTTTCTAACACAAGGTAAGCAATGACCATTGCAAAATATACAGAAAATGCACGACTTTATATATAACGGGGAAAGGGAGGGACCACCAGGGCACCCAAGTGAAACGATTTGTATAGGGAGCATGAGACTGCCTCCTCCCTTTGTTTACAGTTCGCGAAACGAGGGTGGGCTCTTCGACCACATCTATTGGGTTTATTCTGTCAATCAAGGGCTCGATTCTAGTGCTGTGGGTGTGAACTTGCTTTTGGAAGGAGATTCTCTTCCCTTTGGCCCTTGATACAGGAGCAGGATGATCAAAAACAACAATAGAATCCTGATCAAATCGTTTTTCAGATTATTCCACTGCTATGGAAAGATACTTTGCTACAATAGATGGTAGTATTTCATCATCATCATCATCATATATTGTCTTTATACAATTGTTGTCAATTCAGATGCTTGGCCTCGGGTGATGTACAGAGGCACATGGCTTCCTGCTATAGGGTAAGCAGGAATCATTTTGGTACCATCATCTACCAAGCATGCGACGCAATTTGCGATGCTTTGAAAGACATAATTCCTGCACTAACTAAGAAGTCCTTTATAGAAACTGCCAATAGCATCAATACAGTTTGGAATTTTCCTAATTGTGTTGGAGCCATAGATGGAAAACACGTCTCAAACAAAGATCTACCTAATGCTGGCAGCATATTCTACAATTGGTAATTGCTTAGTTACATAATGGCTAAAATATTTACCTGCACTTAGTAATTCAGAAAAAGCACCAAAAAATGAAAAAAATGCCACTAAATTATTAAGGCCTGTGCCAACAAATAATGTGTGATCAGCATTAAAAAATTAGGAATGAGCAATAAAAGATGAGAAAAGATCTTCGGATAATCTAATTGTGACCGGTAAATCTATCAAATAAAGCAACAGCTATTAGTATATGTGCAATTAAATATGGCAGTATTTCCGCCAAATTATGTAATTTGAGCACTAAACTATTCGCATATGTCTTTTAATTTTGTTGGATTTTCCCATAAAAACAGTAAAATGAGCAATGGATAAATAAATATCCATTGCTCATTTTACTGTTTTTATGGGAAAATCCAATAAAATTGAAAGACATATGCGAATAGTTTAGTGCTCAAATTACATAATTTGGCGGAAATACTGCCATATTTAATTGCACATATACTAATAGCTGTTGCTTTATTTGACAGATTTACCGGTCACAATTAGATTATCCGAAGATCTTTTCTCATCTTTTATTGCTCATTCCTAATTTTTTAATGCTGATCACACATTATTTGTTGGCACAGGCCTTAATAATTTAATGGCACTTTTTTCATTTTTTATTGCTCAAATCTCTCTTTTAATTGATGATTAATTATGCTGCCGTTACATAATTACTTGTTGGATTAGTTCAAAAAGGCACACTTAAGGCTCAGGAATTGATTAATAAAATATTTTTTTCCAAGTTTTATATTGCATTTGATTAGGTCTATTCCGATTCTTTGGTTCTTAAGGGGGGATATACAGTTAGAACGAGAACAAAAACTCATTTTTGAAAAAAAATCAAGTTGAAGTTTTTACTCAAATCAATTTTTTTACAGTTATAAGTGTATCCATGTTGTATACAATAATATTTTTTTCAAATTTTTTTCAACAAAATGGCGGCCGTTAGAGTACGTTGAAAAAGTCGTTGTATTTTGCTTGTGCTGGCTCTCCTGGTCGCAGTTTTGATCTGAAACCTGCTAACCCAAAAAAAATACATTAATTACATTTACATTTAGTAGATGAATTTAAAAAAAATAGAAGTAAAAAAAAATGCACTTTTGGCGTAATTTTTTTGAAAAAATCAAAAATTTTTCCGCTGTTTTGAGATGAACGCGTTGAATGTTTCGATTATCGAAAAAGCCTCTATTTATACCTGCTGCGCGCGAAAAAGGCGTCTTCGAAAAACGATGAAAAGAAACACTTGCAGTTACAATTTGGAAAAAAAGGGTTTCAGGAACGTATTCTGCGGGAAATGTACTAACTTTTTATGCAATAAAATCAGTTTTTTTCAAAAATTGAAACAACACGGAATCGTGCATCCAACGGTGAGTCGTGTGATTAAACCTCACTACGAAACTCTGTGCATCGAACGGAAGGATGCGGTCAGAATGGATGTTCTATCAGTTATCAGGATCACAAGCGTGTCGTGAAAGCGTTTAAGCGGAATTCCAATGCTTTGGTCAGTGTTGTCTAATCTAATCTAAATCTAATCTCATACTAACGCAGCCAATTCTTGAAAGCATCCTGGAAAATGATGTTTTCTTGAATACATCATTTTTCTTGTCATCGGCCAGGCCAACTGCGTAGTATGTGCCGCAGAGAGGATTCCAAGAAATAGAGCGATTCCAGAAAGATCTAAAATCGCTTTACTACTCTGAATCAAGGGAAGGAAGAAAGCGTGGACCTCCCGTACCAAACGCTTCCATGTTGAGTTATACAGTGTGATAATTTGTACCTTATCGTTGGGAGCATAGATGCTAGAAAGATTAGTTTATGCTCCTTTTGCCTGTGGGTGAACTTTTGGCATTTGAACCAAAAGCGTGGCAATAATTGCCAAGGTTATAGCGCCTTATCTCGCTCCTTGGGAGGTATGTGGACTAAAACTTACGATAATGGATAAATGCGAAGCTGAAAATAGCATAAAAAATATTGTGAAGGGATGTTATAATATAAAATTAGAATAACATGTGTACTATCTTCTAATAACATGTGCATGCATCTTCTAATAACATGTGCATGTCTTCTGATTCCATGGATGATCCAAAATTATAAACCGTATAAAGAAATAAAGAATACTTACATTTTCGTGGTAGGGTAAGACTTCAGCATGCTATCTTACCGCGCTGCCTACATTGCGTTGGTGGGACTGCCTCCTAAGGTATAGCTGCCGAGGTACAGCGTTTCTTACTCAGCCGCTGGTGAACAGACCTCCTTGGTGGACAGACGCTCGGCACGCACCTCCTCAATCTAGCTGAAGTCAGAAGGACAACAGTGCCCAGGCTGCACTACCAGCTAAGTACGCAACCCTTAGCTGGCGGTCTTTGTCATCTGCTGACCCGTGGAAGCATGAGGTAGGAACTTGTGAGGACTAGAGCTATGTTGCGGGGACGCACGCTCCATCACAGTTGTCGACTCACCATTTTGCAGCCCCCAATGCTTTGGTCAGTGTTGTGGCCAAAAAGTTGATTCTGTCCAAGTATTTCGTCCAGACAGCCAAGGACCGGGAGGGACTGCATACGTACAAAGTGCAGAAGGATCCAAATCGTTTGACAGAATATGGTGGGAGAATCACAGGCTGGTTTGATGTTCCAGAGGAAGTAAGCAAGCAGAAACTTTCAAAGTTTGCCAAGAAATACATGAGTTCAGCAAGCGATTTACACTGTGCGCCGTTCGTGACTACCGGTACTGTAAACGGGGAAATCTATCTCAAGGAGTGTCTACAGAAGCCTCTGTTGAAGAAACACGATCCTCTGGCCGTACGATCTTCTGTCCGGAATTAGCTTCGTGCCACTATTCAAATGTTGTACTGGAGAGGTACGGCCAACGAGGTGGCTTTCGTACCCAAGGACATGAAAACTCCCCAAGGCACCGGAACAGGCCATCGAAAAAATACTGGGCTATTATGAAGCAGGCACTACCAAGCAAGTCAAACCAGATGTTGTACGGAACTATTAGTGGAGTTTAAGTGTGGCTGACGCTTATGGTATTTGATATATACGATCTAAAACATTTTGGGGGATCTTTCGGGTAACACGGGATAAAATACACGGCGCAAGTGTCGTTCACCTGATGGTTGATTTAATACTGATCGGTATGTACAATATATACAAAATGATATCACAGATACACCAAAGTGTCGGTTACAGTATGAGGGTTCCGAGATCGGTTGTTAGTGTTTGGAGAGAGTGGGTTACCTGAGTGGTGATTCTGATTAGGGTTACCAAGGGCTGCCACAACATATTCGATTGAGAATCTGAATCCCCTAATTTGGAGTATATAAGATGTTCGAATGTATTGGTTATTATGATTGGTAGCGTGAACGGTACAAATATGGAATAAAGGCAACAATCGCTCCCTTTGTAGTTTGTGAGCTGAAGATTAATAGAAGTTCTTTTCTTTGTTGGAGACTGGCTGTTGGATATTAGAAGTGGCTAATTTCATATCATAAAAGTGTCGACGGGATAATAACCTAATGAATTTGGAAATTTAAAAGAAGAGAGGTGGCATTTCACATGGGCGGTGGCGTGCAATTTTGGAAGAAAAAAAGCGGGAAAAACGTCAATTGTGTCGGATTAAAGTTGAAGTTTTGGTCAGTGGGCTGTACGAAAAATTAAAGGATAGGATGTGGTAGCTGACATCCGTTAGAAGATTGCGTAAATTGGCAGTTCTTTGGAAAATAATAGGAAAAGTGCACGTTACTGGAAGTACAATCGGCCATTGGTGGTTTGTTATAGATTCATCGGCCATTTTGATGGATAGTTCAAAGAAAAGACAATAGAAAGAGGATTTAATAGTCGATGTGTGAATATTGATCCAAAGTTAGAAAAAATAAATAAAATAAGATCGGGAAAACGGTGAAGCTAGCCGGAATGAATCTGTACGGTAATATTGAAGTTGCGGGGAATTTACTAAAAAGGTGGTTTCGAATGTCACAAAGGCTAAACCAGTGAAAAAGCAAGCACATGGACAATTCGGTACATGAAACAAAGGTCAAGGTCAGAACTGAAAGACGACCGACCGATATTCAGAAAGGCTTACGACGTCCCATTTAAGATTAGGGAAGGGCGGTAGAACACTTGGACGCCTTGGAAAAACAGAACGTGATCTCTCAAATACTCAAATACAATACTCAAGATGGTGAGCCCAATCATTACGTACACGAAGATACAAGTACCGATACAAAGGAGGAAGCGAACAAGGGAAAGAAATGATTCAGAGGAGGAATTCTGTGGGTTTCCGGACGTCATGGAAAGACCCAAGCAGAGCGAATAGGAAAGCAGACGTTTCAAATAAAGGAGACGTAGTCCTATTGTGAAAGATCTCATAGAATTGATTCGAAAATAAGTTATTCCAGATGTAGTACATGTTTAAACGATTAATTATGTGCATTCTCAAAATAAGTCATGATTTATTATTAAGATGTCGAAGTAGCTATGATTAATCAGAGTAGACTGTTCGGATATATGTTTACAGAATTCTATTGCTAAATAAAGGGGAAGAACTGATATGTACGGTGTAAGGCATGATCGATTGAGAATCTGAATCCCTAAATTGTAGTAAATAAGATGTTCGAATGTATTGGTTATGAGGATTGGTTGCGGGAACGGTATAAATATGGAATAAAGACAACAATCGCTCTCCTCGTAGTTTGTGAGCTGAAGATTAATTGAGTTCTTTTCTTTGTTGGTGACTGGCTGTTAGATATTAGAAGTGACTATTTTCATATCATAAAAGTATTGAAGTTAAATGAAATAAATATGCCTAATGGGTTATATTTTATTGTCTGAAAGTTTGAAAACGATCGGTCCTCTAGGTAATTTTCTACAGCGTTTTTTTTCTGTGATGCAATTTGATGTGGGACACCCTTTATATGCGACGCAATCGATTCACCTACCTTGATATTGGAGCATATGACACTGAAGGTGATTGTTATATACTAAAATTAGGTTGGTCGAAATGATGACGTAGGACTCAATACTAAATGTAAGCCTGTTTGATTGTACAATGCAATATTATTTGATTTAATATACCATTTATGACAAGGTTTAACATTTTTGAATGTTTAAATAGTATGTGCCTCTGAAATCAACAATGTCCTCTGCTGAAATAATTGCGTAGAAAATATTTCCATTTTGAAAACCTTTGGAAACGACTGAGATATAAAACACAAAACCTGGCCACTTTTCATGACAATAGAATTGCAATAGAAAGATATTTTAAGATTTGATTTCGCTCTAGGAACCAATATTTATCATTTTAGCACTAGGATTTTCACACCACTCACGAACACTTTTGCCCAGCACGAAGTGCATGTCCCCGGAACCTCTAGTTAAGTTTATTCGAACGTGATAGACTGATAAAAAGAGGATCCAATTCGTTTTACGATCAAATTAATCACGATTTATTTCTGTAAATTAAATCCTAACTACAGTTCAAACTGCTGATGCCGTGATCCTCACAATGGTGCCATAGTTCAAATTTCGTTCTGTCATGCTTGCAGAGGAGATAGGAGGCGGGGATGTTTCAAATTGACAATCTATACAAAAACGTGATAATCGAGGAGAATTTCTCCTTGATGTTGAGTTTTGGGTCAGTTCTTGGTCTATTTAACACATTCAACCAGGTTTTTTCATCAATTGAACTTGTGTACACTCAAGGGTCTTATTACGGGTGCCACTTCACGATGAAAACGAGGATTGAAGAGAAAGCTTCCAGCTCACGGAATAATTCTACAATGTCAGAAAAAATATCATAAGCAATAATACTAATTTACCTAACAAAGTTGCTACACGCCACTGTATGGGAAACTCCGCAAATACTCAAACACTTATAAATAAATAACTCAATCGCATTCATTCATTTGGATCAATTACATCTACAGCACATCACGTCACACAACTTCGAAAAATAGATTTCAGTCTTAATATTTAATTATGGTCACGATCTTCGAACTATTTTAGCCCCAAAACGAATGACGCGGTGGATCGCTGCAAAAAAAAAGAAAAATATTGAATTTTTAAACTAACACTTGAGAAATTTTTGCCTCTAAGAAGATATTACCCATAACTTTCAATATAACCGTCAATCGTAACTGGCTGCTGGTTTTCCTCTTGATCTTGGTCTCTTTTGTAGTAATCGCCGGCAGCTTGAATTCCAGTGGTACCAAAAGAAAACAGCATCATAGTCAATGCCGCCGTCCCGGTAAGGACCATCACCAACGGAGCCTGCCACGTGCGGAACCCTTTTAATGAAAAATAACTAAATCCTGATGTTCTTCTACCGCGAAAAATCAAATTAAGCACTTACACATTTCTCCATAGTACGTCAGTGCGGACCGACCACTTTCTTTCTCTTGACCACCAACGGTTATCAGTGAAGAAGGCTCACTTTTTCCATCGCTGCTACCGTGGAGATCACACGTAACGCCTACTACGCAGCACAAAACCAGAACGCCAAAAGCGTCGAAAACTTCGCTCCTAAGCCTACTGCCGACCATTTTGAACTAAAAGCGAAATTCGACCGTCTATTTCTGTTTTATAACGCGATCAACCGAACGAGGGATTCAATTCATTAGCTTCAATTAGTGCACCGGATCAAACGTGTCCACTTCCGTGTATAAATATCGCCTGGCTTTACTTCCTATAGCTTTAGTGAGGTACAATTCGTTCAAGTGTAACAATCGACAACCAGGATGGCAAATCGTGGGATGCTGGTAGCGGTGATGCTACTGACGATAGTGGTGGTGCTGGAAGCGGTTGCGGCCGATACTGCAGTTGTTTCTACTCGCGTTGAAGCAACGGAACAGGAGCAAGGTCGTCAAACCACCACCGTTGTTAATGGAAATAGATGTGAGTTGGTTGTCGCTGGGAATTCTTGATCGATCATTCTTCATAATTTCTTTTTTTTTACAGGGTGGCCCTACGGATGGGGCTGGGGCTGGGGTTGGGGTATTGCGGCATTCGTGCTGGCGATCGTGAAGGGATCCATTTTGCTGGGACTGTTTGTGATATGGGCCTTCTTCAAGTCATTCGGAGGCCATAAAAAGGGTGGTTGTGCACCGATCATCATCCGCGAGTCTCCACCGCCGATTAGCTTCGATCACGATCACCATCACCATCCTTGGGACCGCAGCAGCCAGCCGTTGCAGTACGTAAGATCGAAACGATCGACGGATTATCAAGATTCGGAGCTCTACTGGACCGATTTGATCACGGACATTGGATTTAGCTTCCTGGGTGTGCACTCACGCGATTGTCGGAAGCGATTCGTTTGTGAAGTTGATGTTCGAACAAAGAACGATCCTATGTTGAAAATGGCGACGCATGCTTTGGGAGTGGACATCTTCAGGAGGTATCGATCGAGTGATGATCGGAACGCGAACTCGTTCGAAGAATGTTCGCAATTGTACAGCAAATGCAAGCTGCCAGGACCATCCATTAGCTTCAACGTGTTCAACGGACCGGTCGATCTGCTGCAGGACTATGACGATTCCATGGGAGAACAAGTTGATGATGTCAACACCGAACCAGCTACGGAATATGCAGAAACTATAACGACAACTACAACGGAAGGTCCAAACAAGAAGAGCTACAATAAGCGGAAAAAGTTTTTCAGAACTCCGTAATTGGTCACTGCTCCGGAAGAGGGAAGTTGTTGAACCAAAGACTGATGTTAACAATCAATGTTGTAAATAGTTGGTGGAAATAAGTGGAATCCTGGTGCATGTGATTTCTCAAATCAAAATTTATGTTAGTAGTTAAGATGGCATGTGAAATATAAATGTTATTTATTGATTATATTTAACGTATGAATAAACTAGTCCAATCCGTAAATGCTTCAGCCGTACATATTTTGACGTAGGACTACGTCTTTCATTTCTATACTGGGGCGCCGTTCTAAAATTTCTGAAATCGACCGCGTTACGGATCATTTTGGATATTTTGAGCGATAATAACTAAGTCATTGCATAACTGATTTTCATATCGTTTGCACCAATCGATTGGAAATAATTCTACGTATCAGTTTCAGTAATCAAGTTAATTGATTTTTAACATTAACTTATTAAAAATAACGTAAATGTAAGGTGATGTCTTATAATTTCGATTCGCAGAGTAAATTAACCAAATTTCCTAGCACAGTTTTCAAATCTAAGCAAGAGACGTCTCCCATCGTCTTCTTCTTCTTATTCTTTGTTCTCGAGTAGTAGTAGTAGTAAAATATGCTTTTATTTATCAGTTTTTTGTCGTATAAACTAATTTTACAGATTAAGTGTTTCAGCCCAATGGGCTCTTCAGCTTTGTTAATGAATTGTTTGTGTTTGGTGTGTTTAGTGTGTTTATGTTTTACATGAAATTGTCAGTGCAGCCCTTGGGGCATTGTTTGTTAAAATTTGATAACCTACCTAATCTACAACTAAAACTACAATTGGAAAATCCTAGGGGTGGGGAACCAGATTCCTGATGATCTGGTGATCCGATGTCAGGCAGCGTGCCCTGTACCGATTGATAGACTCACTAAAGCGATCATCGAGCATTTTTATCTCGGCCAGACGGTGGACCTCAGATGTTCTTGTCCTCGGAGGGGTGTTCATTATCATCCTGAGGAACTTGTTTTGTACTCTCTGAAGTTTCAGGAGATGTGTTTTTGCACAACTCTCCCAGATTGGCATTGCATACTCGATGACCGGAAGTATAATTTGCTTGTAGACAGCAAGCTTATTTTTAAGGGATAATGTAGACCTTCTGTTCATCAATGGGTACAGTAGTTTCAACAGAGTATTACATTTTGTGACAGTTTTGTCAACCTGATCCCTGAAAATAAGCTTGCTGTCTAGAGTGACACCAAGATAGACAGCTGATTTGGTCCATTCCACCGTTGTGTTGTTCAGGCTTATTTTACAACCCTCAGGCGGGACAAGTCTGGGGGAATTAGAATGTGGAAACAGGATGACCTGGGTTTTCGCTGCGTTGATACAAATCTTCCATTCAGTGAAGTATTCTGACAGAACATTCAGGCTTCGCTGCAGTTTCGCGGCAAGCGCTCTTATTACCCTACCATTGTGGACGACTGCGGTATCATCGGCGAACAACGACAGAGATCCATTTTCAGGGAGCGGGGTATATCCGAGGTGAATAGATTGAACAGAAGTGGACCTAATATACTTCCTGCGGAACACCGGCGGAGATCTCCTGACTACCGGAAACTGCACCATGCAACGAAACACGGAATGTCCTGTCAGAGAGATAATTTTAATAATCTTCACCAGGAAGATTGGAAGATTGTATCGCTTGAGCTTGTACACCAAGCCATCATGCCACACATTATCGAAGGGCCATAGCGGATGTTTTCGAAACAGACTTGTTCCGCCTGAGGATGTTCATGACTCGATTAAGTTGATGGATTGTTGAGCGACCATATCGGAAACCGAACTGCTCATCCAACAGGATATTGAGCTCGTCAGCAGATGTTAGGAGCCGACGGTGGATCGCTTTCTCAAACAGTTTAGATAGACCTGAGAGAAGGCTGATTGGTCTGTAGCTTCTGGAACATGAAGGATCTTTCCCAGGTATCCGAATGGGGATGACTTTGGCTGACTTCCAGCACGATGGGAAGTAGCTCAAGACGGAAGGCATTGGTTAAACACCACCGCCAGATGGTTGTAAAACTGGGGGCTCAATTGCTTGAGCTCCAAGTTCATGATGTTGTCGAAACCGGGGGCCTTCATGTTCTTAGAGGTCTTGATATAAGTCAACAATTCGTCAGCTGAGATCTCCAAATCTTCGGAGAAGTCGTTAGGACTTTGATCGATGTTAGTTATAAGCGCGCTAACGGTAGCTTCGTGTGGACTGACGATGTTTTGACCGAGATTGTGAGAGCTGACGAAGTGTTTACTTATCTCATCAGCCTTCTCTGCAGGTGTTACCAACCGATCCCTTAAGTCATTGACGTCTAGTGGGATCAACGGTGGAATGGGCCTTGGCTTGGTTTTTAAAATTTTTGTCATCTTCCAGAACGGCTTAGCACAATCTGGGAGAGAGCGAATTTTTTCAGAGAAATCATTATTTCTAAGGTCCACCATTCTGGCCTTGATAATTTTGGTCATTCGATTACAGTGATCGTGGAAAACTAAATCTAATAACATGTGGTTTGATGAGTCTTTAGACTGAACAAAATATAGTGGATATTTATTAATTGTATTACAATTCCTCCACATCAACAAGCAGTCCTACGTCGACTTTGCAGATATGTCACTGACATATCTCACCTTTTTGTTTTTTTGTTTGACTATATTTTGTTATCTCTATTAGATAGTAAGAGGTGTTGATTTTCCCCAAAATTACATATGTGGAAAATAATAGTTAAATACTAAAAAAGGCAATTTCTAAGCAAGAAGTCTGATTCGAGAATCAGCTGTGAACGGCTGAGATGCCCGCTCTTCTGTAATCGGATACAGCGCAAAACATCGGAACTATCGTTTCGATAACATTTTGTTCGGTGTTGCGTCCCGAGCTGGAGAAAATAACATATGAATACCTAATTTGGATCTTGATAACTGGCCTTTTCATGAGAGCATGACAGGTAAACTATCTAAGCATTGTAAGCAAAATATCTCTCGAATAACAAAATTTGTTATTTGGTATACATGGGAATACCTGAGAGGTACTATTTTAGTATTGTCTTACCTCAATTTGGTATACGCATAACATTGTGAGAACAATCTGATAGTAAATATTATTCTCAGGTATTTTACGTTGTTTTACAGCGCTTTTAAAAACCAAGGCCTGTTATCAAGTTATTCGTTCATGCTCTGGGAGTGATCGAGCTTAGAAAAAAAAATGCAACAGCTGCTGTGAGATTCGGTGATGTGGATCATAGCTAAATACACTATTATTTAAGTAAATACTTGTGATCCTTATTGTTGGTTCACCGTCTTCGCCAGGATAAAGTATACGACTGGCACAATTTGTTAGTGACCCCAACGGCATTCTTACTGTTGGTTGGAATCGGCGCAAATCCACTTTCAAGCCTTATTAAAAGTTACGGAATAGTTGGTTGGTTGGTACATTACTGAACATTGCGAACCATTGGTACTTCCCGTGCTTGCCGTTATAAGATAGACCGTAGACTTAGGGCTACTTAAAGGGTGTTCCGATCAAAATTTGGTCAAACAGTAATGTGTGTAAGTGGATCAAAGTTTCTAATTATAAGTCAAGTTCTTTTTCTTTTTCATGATCAGTTAATACAGAATACAGGAGAAATATTCAGCTAAGCTCCTTTTTTAGCAAATCCGGATTGCTGCTTCTCTTCTATTTTAAGAATACAACCTATCCAAGCTTCTGTTCTCCACGTTAGGGGCGGCTGATCATCTTCCTAGTGCCAGCGTGCGACTCTAAAAAGTGCTGTGCACGATGGCCCACCAACGAGACAGGAAATTAGTGCAGGCCCTGCAAGCCAGCCGTAAAAATCATAAGTATAGGAAAAACACAATGTTAATACGGACCGAAACAATCGACATAGAATCAGTCGAAGGAAACAAACTAACGATTGAAAACTCGGAATAAGTAACTGCATGTTTCTCAATTTCTTTGGAAGTATCAGCATTATTTCCGGCTCATGGAAGGTCTGCAGTTCGGCGCTGCTGAAAATCGACGATGCATACGTTCACGGATGGTTAAACCACCCTTACCAGAGCTGTGACAATACACATGAGCTGAGTTTCAGGCCAATCGATGACAGTATGTGCGAATTGAGAATCAGAGGTCGTTTCTGCAATGTCAGCATAATTAATGTACACAACCCTCACCTACAAATTTGCTTATTATCACCATTTTCAAATGACCTAAATTTGCCAAGAGTCCCCCCTTTGATAGAATAGAGAACCAATTTTCTATCGTCAATTTTACGAAGGGCCTAAAGACTTCCATTGTAAAATAACATTTGGTACCGCGCCCGCCAAGGTACAATCTGGAACGGCTGATTCTACCCGAAGTCGCAATTGATTACGCGCAAAGCTTGGAAGCAGCGTTGCCGGAAGAATGGAAGTCGACCGAAGCCCCTCTTGAGGACTGCTGGAGTATTGTCAATGCAGCCATTAATAACCGCCATTAACAATCGCAGAAGGAGCCATTGGGTTTGGGGATCGAAATAGACGGAACGACTGGTTCGATGCGGAGTGTCAGACGATTTTGGACGAAAAGTATGCTGCTTCAATTATTCTTTTCCGGGGTAAGAATTACCGCCTATAGGAGCTGGACTGCAAAGAAAAGGAGCAACTGTACCGTTCTCAAGAAACGCGAAAGTTCCACAAAAACTCGTTTCGCAGATGAACGGGACAAGTAGTCTGACAAGTCACCTTTAAAACACTGCTGACAGTAGCTGGCCTGCATGACATGCTGGTAAAACACGGCGATGTTAAAACTGCTCGTTTGGATGGTGATATAAAGGAAACAGTTTACATGAAACAATCGATTGGCTATGATACATGATATGATAGAAGATTTCTTCGTTGACTCCAGTTCTGGTTCATGATCACAACCAATCATGCATCAAGCAGTTAAAGTCGACAAAGGTCAATAACCGTTCGAAGCATGTGGATACAGAGTAAAGGGTGAAACGGTCAAAAATTGGTCAAACATGATTAAGTGAAAACTGGTTAGTTCATTATATAAATGATGAATCTTTATTTCCTTTTGAAGTTCTTCGTTTATAAAACACAGGAAAATTATTTGATTAGGCTTCCGATTTCCCAAATACGATCTGTCGAGCTTTACGTTTCACACTTTCCATAAAGTTTTATACCGCTGTTATATCCATCTTATTTGACACCGAATTGCCTAAAACTATGTTTCATTTCCAACTGTTTTGACTTCTATTGAGGTTTTATTTATACGATTGCCCAATATGTTTCAATTAGACGCAGTTCCAGCGAGTTTATTAGGTTTTCTACTTAGGTACTATTTGCACACTATTGGCGGTGAACCATTCCTGAGTCATTTTTTCGAACACAGCAAAAAAAATGTAATACAAGTCAACGTAATTTATGCAAACGTATTAAAAACTGATGTAATCAATGATATACGATGCATAATAACATCCAATTGATGTGATATTCCATTGGTCTTCAAATTACATTAGAACAACATTATAAGTTGCATGAATGTAATAATCACGAATCAAAACCATGAATATTACACAAAAACTAATGCACATGAAGGACTTCGCATAAATGTTAAATATTACACGATTTTGATGCTTTATCGCATCTTGTTGTTATGTAAAATTAAATCTCGCCACACTGCCAGATTTGTTCTTAATATTTTTCATCTGCGGCAACCCTGTTTTCTTGTCAAAACAAAGTCGACCGTCACGGGTCATGATACCGTTGCATTCAAAAGCTAAACCAGTTGAAACGTGCGATTTTTTTCATCACCGCCTTCATATGATGACGGGATGGCGGAAACTGCAAACACTCTGCCAGCCAACCCTCTGAGAAGAATAAATATTCGTATGCAATCGGTACGTATAGGATCCGCCGGTGTATCGGGCGATTTCATTCATCATCCATTATCATTCAAAACAGATCTCGAAGGTAGCCACATTTCGTCAAGTAGTGAATCGCCTGTCACCTGAATCGATGCCCTCTACCGAAAAACCGATGTTATGCTCGGAGGTGGATGTCATCGTACCGACACTGCAGATTATATTCAAACAAGGTGCTGGTGAAACGAGGAAAAACTCCGGCTGTGTATGATTCGGATGCGAGTGACAAGACGGACGACTCCAACATTTCCAACGGTGCGGAATATGGACAAAAAATGGTGATAATTCGAATAATGGCTGTGGGATAATGGCGTTAAGAATTGATGGTGTAAGTAAACAAGGTGAAAGCTATCGCTATGCAAACCCAATGAGGTTTGTACAGGTGGCGAAGAACAGGGTGTTTGTCGGTATTAGTAACGAAAAATGTGTAAACAATCCATGATTTCGGGTAGTGACGTAAAACTCCAAGAACAAGCGAATGATAACAAAGCAAGTTAAGTCTGTGAAAAATGCCTTTTAGTGCACAAAAAGGCATTTTTCAGCCGAAACCTTTTAAAAACTATACCAATTACCGAAATTACGTTTGCATCAATTACGTTGACTTGTATTACATTTTTTTTTGCTGTGTAGTGGCAAGAAGCGAGATCTGGCCAAAACAGCCCGGATCAACTATGTTTCTTCAAGAAAGGCCATAAAGGTTTATGCAAGCATTCCTATACATAAATATCTTGGTTGAAAGTGCCAGTGATGATGTGATGTGATGTGTAATAAGAACCCACCATCAGTGCAAGGATTACCTATGGCTGCAGGACTATTCTCAGCAGGTTGTTCTGAGAGAATAGCCTACGTGATGGCTTCTTGTAGCAGGGTCAGCCAATCACAGTGAGGACCTTCGGAAGACTACGGCCTGAAGGCCGCGTGTCTTTGCATGGCAAGGGACTGGCGACTCCACGAACCCTTGTCCAGTCAACATATCATTCGACTGCCTTAGGCTACCCCCTCAGGGAATCCCCGTTATATAGTTGTTCAAGGAACAGTAGACATTTTTAGCATAAATGATTTATAAAAAGTTAAGACAAAATAAAAATTTCACGGCTATACTGAACTTTAGATTCAATTAACACATTTATTTTTGTTTTTATTTGCACTAGTAAATGTACTGGGATATTGCAAATTTTCACTGTTCCTTATAAAATAGTTGTGGGCAATAAAATGAGGAAAAATCTCACAAAATAAAGAATACTTACATTTTTTGTGGTAGGGTAAGACTTCAGCATGCTATCTTACCGCACTGGCTACATTGCGTTGGTGGGACTGCCTCCTAAGGTATAGCTGACGAGATACAGCGTTTCTTACTCAGCCGCTGTTTGAGCCGCACCTCCTTGGTGGAAAGACGCTCGGCACGCACCTCCTCAATCTAGCTGAAGTCAGAAGGACAACAGTGCCTAGGCTGCACTACCAGCTAAGTACGCAACCCTTAGCTGGCGATCTTTGTCATCTGTTGACCCGTGGAAGCATGAGGTAGGAACTTGTGAGGACCAGAGCTATGTTGCGGGGACGCACGCTCCATCACAGTTGTCGACTCACCATTTTGCAGCCCATATCTTGGTTGAAAGTGCCAGTTGCCACAAACCAAGTATTTTTCCGGTAACTTTGACATTTTTTTTCTGCCTCAACTTACCTTGAACCTTTCCTTTTCCGGTAGCCGTATAAAACTCTTGACCTAGGAGCTGCTAGAAGTCAGCCTTGACCTATGTTTCATCGTCCATTACGACGCAATTAAACTTGGTCAACACACTTGTGTACAACTTACTCGCTCTTCCTTTGGCTGTTGTGTTTCGCTTGTCATCTTGATTTGATGTCACTCACTCCCGCTTCACTTTACTCAATTTTTGAGTACAATTGTATGCTATCTCTTTTTCTCGGAAATGTTACTCAATTTGCGTAAAAAATGGATCTAATCAAAAATTGAGTTGATCCACTTTTTAACGAAAATTGAGTAAAATATCCGTGAGAGAAAAAGATACAATTGTACTCAAAAATTGAGTAAAGTGAAGCGGGAGTGCTTTAACCTTATATGTTGTCAGTCCGGCTCGTTTCTCTGCTGTTTGCACTGTTGTATGGGACTTTCCCAATTTGTTTTTGAAATCTCTGATGGAAAGGTTGGGATTGCGTTTTCAAATGCTGGCCACTATTCTTCCGGTCGCTGCGGTTCCTGGTTTCGGTTTCCTCCTGATTCTGGCTTCCTGGCAGTCGTCAGACGTTCTCCGAACACTTGTTTAATATTCGTCACGGTTGAATTGGCTATGTTCAGTGATTTTCTCCAGTCGGCGTGGGAATCATGTTGATTTAGCTTACGCGCAGGCATAATTTTGATACGCTGCTCTCCTTGCTTCGAAGTCATTTTGACAACTGAATAGAAAATGGCAAAAACAAAATAGAGTCAATATTTTGTACACATACGCCTACAAAATGTGGAGTGTTCAAGTTTATTAAATGCACGATTAAAAAAACAACGTCATATTTGAGTCGACCTAGTTTTGACCGTTCCATCCTTTATCATCCTGTCCGCAAGCTACATGAACAAAACTTCACCGATATTCGCTACTATCCAACCAATCTTACCAAGCCACTGGCTTCTCAAAAGCTAGCAAGAAGCAGTAGTTGCTCAGCAATCGAGGAGGAGTGTTGAAGACTATGCGCTTGATGAACAAGAAGGCCATGATATGTTAAACTTTGACATGAAACCATTTTGAATAATTACGTATCTCCGAACCCTTGAACAGAACAGTTGTTCTTGTTATCCAATCCGATCTACGGTAGATCCAAATAGTACCTTGGGTCGAGAGGTCGATGCAACCAGAAAATCCGCCAATAAGTTGTAACCATTTGGTTACAATATCCAAAGATTTTATATTGTGCATGTTGTCTATGAAGCTGCAGTGTTTTGTGTTTATGTTGGGTTTGTAGGATTTTTAGAATGTTTTATTTACATATTTTGAATGTAAAAACCAATATGTATACGTTTGTATTGGGGAACGTTAATTAATTACGTCACGCAAAAAATGAGTTTTTATAACTCCCCCCTCTTGTCACGTCTTTTGTATGGACCTTCAAATTTTTTTGTATGGATCGTCATGTATTCCCTTTGACTCAGTTCAGGGGTCTCATGCGACTGAGCTAGTTATCCGGGAGTCTTGGTTGAGCCAGAGTAAGTCTCTTCTAGTTTCAAAGTACCTCTAGTCAATAAACATTGTCATGAACAAACGCAGGTTCATGCTGGTCAAGTATATCTCCTACGCCAGCTTCGGGAAAAAGGTTCTCCTATGACTAATCAGCAGTGAAAAAGGAATGTCGAAACCTCGGGACTAAGCATTGGCCTATTTCGTTAAATGGTCTTTGGAAAAGATGAACTGCCTCAACATCACTACGAAAGCGAGGACGCGAACCCTCAGAACGTTCTCCAGTCGCGGACAATCTAGAATTTCTGGGATAACCGTTAACGCAGGTTCTATTTCAACAATTTTGGGATCAAATACAAGATTCAGCTGATCGAAAATTAATTTCCTCTAATAACTCCCTATTTTTTTAATGCAGACGTTATAACAGACGATCACAAGGCGTAAATTTCACGATTTGCCAATTGCGCCGACAACCCTCACTATTCTCAGGCCATATGGGTCCCACTCTTGAATAACTCGGTCTCTTTTCGTATTCAGTCTTTTAATCAACAACAATTTAGATAAATTACAACAATTACACAGATCACTATGCCTTGAACTTTTCAGCCAATTTTCTTATTCGATCCTCCCAGAACAATTCATGGCTGCCAGTGTCCGTCTGAAGTTCGTTCAGGTCATCGAAAATGCCACTTTCTCCAAAAGCTCGCTGATACCTGGAAATGTAAAGTAAAAAGATCTTAAAACTCACCCGTTTCCATCCAACATACACAATCACTTACTCGAGGGATCGACGATTGAAGAATATCCCGTTGTCAAATGTTCCTGTCTTCCATCCTTTGTTGAAGATAAGCAGCACGAGCGCCCCCAAGACCAGTCCCAGTGCCACGATGTACCCAATGTATCCAGCAACGGTTAACCCAAGGTTGGCAACTGCAATCATGGTCGTATAGTAGTTTAAAATAGTGTCGTATTTTGAAATAAAGTTAACTTACAAATTCCATAGCTGTACGTGACATTGTCCAACGTCGTGTACCTGGTAGTTGCAGAAACAGAACAAACTACACTCAGGATCAAGACAAAAATAGTAAACATTTTAGTACACCAATAATAAATCTAACTAAAAGCAACAACACCGGATGAGCAACGTGCGATTGATCACCTTTGAATAAAGGTACGACGTTGGCATACCGTTTTTGGTTTTTCTTCGTGGGGGGAAAATTACATCACACTTTTGCAACGGAAGCACTAAGTGGTGCTAATCGAATGGCGTCGTTCCTGGCGTTACGTTACGTCCGGTGCGGTGTGATTTAGACTGGGTCGTGTCCGTGCGATCAATGTTTACGGAACGGAAAATAAAAGTGGTCGCACATTAGGTAAGGGGCACATTTTGTAATCGATCAAATTGACAGGTCATTTGTTTTTCCATATTTTGTTGCTTGAATCTTTACGAGCAGATAAGATGAACGAACGTTTACTCCATCAACGGGTTGGTTGACAATTATTGTATTACACGGAATGCACTTTTTCAATTGGGTGAAACAGTGTCAACGTACAGTAAACGTAGTTAAAAAAAATATAACATGATATTGTGCAAACGATAACAAAGCATTTATATGGATATGTATACAGCAATTCCATGAAAAAAAGTTATACGATCTCTCAGAATTTTATAATATTCGGTAGGATTGTTCAACATCGAAAAATATTAGACCCGTATTTTTTTATTTCGTTATTAGACTGGACCTTTCTGCGTTAGACTGGTCCAAAAAATCGTGATTTTTCAAAATCTTCAATTTTCAAAAATTTATAACTCCTAAACCGTTTAACCGATTTTAGTCATTTTTGGCCATTGTATTGGTATTTTTTTGAATTTCTAAGCAAAAATACGAAATCTTTGAATATATCAATTTTTGTATGAAAAAAATACAAAACAAATAGTTTTTCTTGAATTTGACTGCGAGGGACCTCAACGACTCCTTGTTTTAGTATTTTTAAATGAAAGAACATTCAATTTTACATAACATATCAAAAAATTGGAGATGTTCTGCGTGTCGTTTTGGAGATACAATTTTTTAAATAATAAATCATTACTCTTCATTTTATACATCACCCGCCTGTAGAAACGATGAAGATGCATGGTAGATTACCATGCGTCTCCATCCAATCAAACCTATGACTAATGAAATCTATGAGTAGGTCATAGAATGTCAAGTAAATATTATATAATAAATAATATTTACTTGACATAATTATATAATATTATAGCAACTAAGACTAATGAGACTTTAGGTAGATATTGACAATTTGATTACCTAACATTCTTTTCGTTACACAGAGGGCATTGGTATTATTATTTAAAAGAAGAACCGTTGATACGTATTGACTACCTACTGTAGATGTAGAATGTTTATCGACTGCAGAGATTGAATTGAATTGTTTCTCGGGCTGTAGCGACTCGAGGTCTACTCGCTGACGGGAGGGAGTAGAGTGGAATTTCTAAAGCGGAGAAGCAGCAGAGTGAACAACATCTCTTTCATTTCATACTCGTCGCTCGCTTGCGTTATCTGTTATTCTGTTGCTTTCTCGCTTTAGAAATTCCGCTCTACTCGCTCCCGTCTGCAAATCGACCTGATCGCTACAGCCGAGAAACAATTCAATACCTATTGTAGTCTAGGGCTGCAGTTCACTTCACTTGATCGTAGGTACAATATAAACATCATATAAAACACGGAAATTTATGTAAGAAGTTACCAGTTGAAAACAAAGTATCATATCAGAACAGTTATATCAAAGAATATCGTAAAATGAAACGTAAGTGTTCAATTTGTAGTGTTTGGGTGTTGAGTTCGTGTTCCAGAAAAATCAACGCAAAATTGTACGACCATGCTGTGGAAAAAAAGGTTAAAATTGATGAGAGTAGCTCTTTCATTTGTCAAAGTTGCTACAAGAAATTGTATAAGCACATTGATACCATGACCGAAGAACCCATTACAGGACCATCCAGTATAGGCACTACAGGTATGTTATATAAAAGTTCATATAATTCTGTTTTAATTTGAATTCTTCTCTTGCAATTGTTACTGGAACATTTTTATTTTTACATTCTTTTAGAATCGTGCGAAGCAACCAGTCACGAAACGATTGCCCTTGCAGGACCGTCCGGCATTGTTCCTTTTCCCTACCAAAGTAAATAATAAAATAGAAATTATTTGCTTGATTTCCAATCAATCAATTTTTAATCAATAATTTGTTATATTTATTTACAGGCTCATTGGAAACAACCAGCTATGAATCGATCGGTACCACCAATAACACGTTTTTGTCTGACGATAATGAAATGCTAACACAGCTTAAGGATAAATTTAAGGAAACAAAAGATAGCAATGAGCGGTATAGGATTTTAACCACACTGCCCAAAAGTTGGTCTACATATAGGATTATGCAAGAGTTTGATGTTTCCCAATATATGGCCAACCAAGTGAAAGTATTACAACAGGAGGGAGTAATGTCAGTGCCTAAAAGAGGATTAGTAGAGCTTCGTTAGGAGAGGAAACGCTAATGCGTGTTCGTAATTTTTATAATAGCGACGATATAAGTCGTGTGCCCGGGAAAAAGGGATTATTTGATATCCAACAATGAAGAAGGTAGGATCTACATACAAAGAAGGTTAGTTTTATGCAATTTGCAAGAGGCGTACTCCATATTTAAAAATACTCATCCTGATATTAAGATTGGATTTTCGATGTTCGCCAGTAACCGTCCAAAACACTGCATTTTGGCAGGAACAAGTGGCACGCATACGGTGTGCGTTTGCATTTACCACCAAAACGTTAAATTGATTTTTAAAACACTCCAAAGTAAACAATTACTTCCAGATGGTGTTCAGTCCTACCATGATATGTTTTCAAAAAATAATTTGTCAAAATTCAAATGAGCATTGCTGGCAGCAATGTTGCGAAAAATTGTCCGGGAATGCAAATTTTGGCGGTAGAACTTATGACCATTCTTAATAACGGTCACGTTGAATCATTACAATTTAAACAATGGCGTCAAGCAGAAAGATGCAGTTTGGACTTAGTTGAAATGGACACACAAGAATTTATTGATACTTTTTTAGAAAAATTACTCAATTTATTGCCACATAACTTTACAGCTGAGCGACAGGCAAACTATTTAAAACACGTGAAAAACAATTTAAAAGCTACTGAGTGTATCATAATCTGTGATTTTTCGGAGAATTATTCATTCGTTGTGCAGGATGCAGTTCAAGGCTTTCTTTGGGCAAACGCTCAATGTACTATTCACCCTTGTGCTATTTATTTTAAAGATGAAGAATCAAATGATTTGAAGTTTACCAGTTTTATTGCAATTGCTGATTTCACTAAACATAATCATGTCGCAGTGCGTCTTTTTTGACTCAATGCATAGCGTTCATAAAAAGTAAGTTATCAGGTTTAGAGAAAATTTATTTCTTCTCAGATGGATCTGGAAGCCAATACAAAAATAAAATGACCGCTTTTAATTTGTGCAACATGCAAAAGATTTTGGCATAGATGCCGAGTGGAATTTTTTCGCTACTTGTCATGGAAAGGGCCCTTGTGATGCTTTGGAAGGCGTATTGAAACGAAATGCTGCGAAAGCCAGTTTGCAAGATCATCACATAACAACGGTCGAAGAACTTTATTCATGGGCTATTTCTAAGCCAGACTCGAAAATACACTATCAATTTTTTCGGAATCCGACTATAATAAAATGGAAAGAAAATTAAAAAATCGTTACACACGTGTGAAGCAAATTTCAGGGACTCAGTCATTCCATAGTTTTAAGCCTCAAAACGAAGAGCATATTATTGTGAAACAAAATTCATTTTCAACGGAAGAAAAATGTATAAAATTGTTATGAAAAAACTTAATAAATAAAAATAAATGTATAAAAGTGTTTTTCTTATTTTTTAACATGTTCATCATGTCGCGCGGCTTTAAAGTGTTTTTTTCTTGGAACTTACACTAAGCAAAAATATTTGAAATTTTAAAGCCTTATTTATTTGAAAAAGGTAATCGTCAAAAAATAGCAATTGGTCTGTGTGGTTAACGGAAAGCCTTAAAGACTGATTCGAATGTTATACTAAGTTTGTAAGTAACTCATAGATTTCATTAGTCATAGGTTTGATTGGATGGAGACGCATGGTAATCTACCATGCATCTTCATCGTTTCTACAGGCGGGTGATGTATAAAATGAAGAGTAATGGTTTATTATTTAAAAAATTGTATCTCCAAAACGACACGCAGAACATCTCCAATTTTTCGATATGTTATGTAAAATTGAATGTTCTTTCATTTAAAAATACTAAAACAAGGAGTCGTTGAGGCCCCTCGCAGTCAAATTCAAGAAAAACTATTTGTTTTGTATTTTTTTCATACAAAAATTGATATATTCAAAGGTTTCGTATTTTTGCTTGGAAATTCAAAAAAATACCAATACAATGGCCAAAAATGACTAAAATCGGTTAAACGGTTTAGGAGTTATAAATTTTTGAAAATTGAAGATTTTGAAAAATCACGATTTTTTGGACCAGTCTAACGCAGAAAGGTCCAGTCTAATAACGAAATAAAAAAATACGGGTCTAATATTTTTCGATGTTGAACAATCCTACCGAATATTATAAAATTCTGAGAGATCGTATAACTTTTTTTCATGGAATTGCTGTATATGTATATGTATCATGTATACATGTATATGTGAATCATGTTGTATCAGGGGCTGGATCGTTGAGAAGTAAATACACAGTTCGAAAAAGTAGTGTGAATTTCTGTTCAATTTCATGCACATAACTAGAGCTTCACAAAACATAGAATACAACATAATACATCGTGAATCCTAGTGAGTTTGAGCTGTTTAGTGGAACACCTGGAACTAGAAATGAGAAGGAAAATTACTATTTTCCATTTAATTCCAACTACCTTTGCTTATCTTGACAGATACGCGTATTTCGTCTACAATGTCGTGTACTAATAAATCGACTGACTCGACAGATTGAAGAAAGCCATCGCCACACCAGTAAGTCGTAGATACGGACATCAACATCGTCAGGAAAATGGAAGCGGAATTCATCAAGGACAGTATCAAACGACTATTCAACCAACTGGGCCGGAAAACTTTGGAGTGCTATTCTCTGCACCTGAAGTTAGCTAAGAAGTATCCCGTAAAATTCGAGGGGTTCTTATCTCGAGCCAAGGTAGCAGAGGAATGCGAATCGAATTGGAAACGAACGGTTCTCGCTAGAAAACTCAACAGGCTGAGAATAGAACCCCATCAAACTCTGACCACATATCAAATCAAGGAACAGGCCACACTTACACCCACCATCACCACGACACCGGTGGCCACTCCATTAAGGGACTGGTTGTCAATCGATCGACGACCGCATTCACGGAAGAACAATTGACTCACCTCAGCAAGGGATTAGAATACGCGGTTACAATCAAGCCCGACGTGGATACAGCAATTACACACACATTTCCGACATCGTTACAAAACACAGCCAGAACTATCACTTCAAACATTATTAAGGACCGACAGAAACAAAAACACAAAGACGAGAAGGAAATTCGCATCGTTAAGGAACTGACGTCAAAGCCTGTTTTCTAGCTCAAAACAGACAAAGGCAACAGAGTCGTCATCATGGATAAGGAGGACTACGACAGGCAGATGGCTTCTAAGATCTATAATGGTCCTTATAGGCAGCTTCGAGTAGACCCACTTCCAAACATGGTGAAACACGTGGATAAAACACTAAAGTAGTGTAAAGCAGTACTAGGGGATGAAGCAGTCCGTCCTCGCGAACCAAACCTCATCCTTCTCAGAATTAAGGGCCTCCCAAAAGTCCACAAACCCGGAAACGAAATGAGGGAGATTGTTTCATCAGTAGGATGTTCAGCCCATAAGCTAGCAAAATGGCTAGCAAAAGAACTTCGAGCAATTCCCAACAAGCTCAGTTCGCAACTCTCAAGAATTTGTACAACAGCTACAGTCCTCAGGTCATATAAATGATAATGACGTAATAGTATCTTTCGACGTCACGGCCCTTTTCCCTAGCGTACCGATCAAGGACGCAATTAACCTTCTAGAAAATTGGCTTTTAGAACACGGAAATGACACAACATGGAAGCAAACTTCACTTTCAGAGGTTCATTCTATAAACAATTAAAAGGAGCCCCTATGGGAAATCCTCTATTCCCATTCCTCTGTGAACTGTCTATGGCGAATCTGGAAACAATCCTAAAAGCGAAAGGATTACTCCCAATTCGTTGGTGGAGATACGATGACGACATCTTCGCCGTAGTGAAACAAGATGATCTCTCCTTAATTCTTCAAGAAATCAACAAACTCCACAAAGACATTAAGTTCACTCATGAAATAGAAAAGGATTGTAAACTTGCATTCCTCGACCTTTTAGTAGTGAGAGAATCATTGTCACCATCTCCTTTAGAGTTTGAGTCATCCCTTACACGTCAAACCACTCTTTTCAGCACAAAATGGTCACTTTCCACCACATAATCCACTGGATGTTGACCATTCCTCTAACTAAAACTGGAAAAGCCAAAGAATAAGCATATATCTCCGAAGCTGCCTGACCAAGGGTAAGTTGCATAGAACAGTGTGCCAGCCACTTCAATTTTCAATCCATACCACATATGTGGCACACTGAGGAACACTATTGACAGTTGACCTTTCAGAAATGAAAAAAAAAACAGCAACCTTGCCAATATGCGTTGTTTTTGGTGACATATTTTTCGCTGTTTTGTTTCATCACGTCAATCTAGCGAGAGTTTTTTTTGTTGAATTCGCACTGCAAATCTTAGGGAAAACTAATCCACGTAAATTTTGAAGGCAAAGTGTACGATTTTTCGCATATTTCGTTTATCTGTTCGCTTCGATGGGATTTTGCACAGGGATTTTTTCTTCTATCTATGGAATCGGCAGATCCAGTCAGTAGATCACGTTCATCATCATTTTCTGGCTCGGAAGATAACCGAGAACCTAAAAAATGAAAAGCAATGCTGAACATAAGGCTTTGTGCACAAATTACGTAACGCAAAAAAACCGGATTTTGAACCCCCTCCCTCCCCTATGTAACAATAAGTAACACGTGACCAGACTCCCCCCTTTAATTACGTAACGCTCACGGACCTCTCCCCCCATTTCTAAATTTTGATAAAATCATCATAAAAACTGTTATTGTTGTTGTTTTTAAGTACGAAAAACATTGCACTCATTGTACTGCATTTATTCAGGTTACTGGATGTTCTTAAAACTGTTAAAAATATTAGTTCAACAACTTTACTAAAATGTCTTTAAATTATTTAAAGAAGAGATTTTATAGAACACAAAAAAGTACAAAGTTTTATTCATATAACTTATATTTAGTTAAAAGATTGCAACAGTATGTTATGCAATGCATAATATTAGTGCATGAATTGGGTGATTGAACACAATGATTCTCAACATTTCTTGTGTGTTAAATCAAACCACACTTTGTTTTAGTTTAATGCCATCATATATTTGAAACAACAAAATTTCTTATCGAATCCAATATTGTTATAAAATATTTTTTTAGAACAAACAACCAACAAAAAATTTAACTTAATTTCTTATTATTTCAATGGTTCTAATATAAAAAAACAATATTTTAGTTTTCAATTTAACCGTCGAAGCAATGCAAAGGTGCATTGTTTCCAAAAACCTTATTTTTTGATTAAACAATAAATGCTTTTTGTTTTCAATAAAAGCCTTCATTGCAGCGCTTTAAGAACCAAAATAAATTGCTCTTCAAAAGAACCAAAATTTTAAACTATGGCAATAATTGGTGCAGTGTTTCAGTCATGGCAAACGTGATTAATGATACAAAAACAAAATATTTGCTCGGTTTCGATAATTTTTCTCCAAAATATGGATCGAAGGCTTTCATTTGACGTTTTGAACGTGGGGTTTTCCCAGAATTTTTAAAAATAGTTCTTAACTAGTAAAATTAACCCTTTTCTACTTGCTACTTGCTACTTTGCTTGGCACACAGGAAATTTTAATAATGGAAATTGGTTATTCACTTCTGATTTTTTATTTCAAATTGGTTATTTTGTTACGTAACGATTTTATACCCCACCCCCCTCCCCCTTATGTCACAATAAGTAACGGTTGCTCAACCCCCCTCCCTCCCCTTCATGCGTTACGTAATTTGTGCACAAAGCCTAATCAATTTGCAGCGCGCTAATACCGGAAGGCCGATTTTTGACTCTAGACCGGGTTGCACTGGGAGTTTCGTTGGACTTTTGACTGACCACTCGAACTGCTTTTGGGATTTTGTATCGATCGGCCCTAAAAATTTCACCTTCTCCTCTAATAAATTGCAGAAGAATCTAATAGTGAATAACTCAATGGCATTCTTTCGTCCATTCATTGTCGTTTGGTGCACGGGAGAAGTAAGCTAGATGCAATAATCAAACCCTTCTGCAGCTACTTGAACAACGTCCTATCCACTATTAACACCTTTCTAAACTTGGACAGCCCGCTTTCTCAATTAGAGATGTATAAATCATGTCCTTAAAATCCTAGAAGAGACCCGGTTTAGTGCCTCGCTACTTGTTATCTGTATTGTTTATTGCTTGTAGAAAACAAAACAAATGCCTGGTTGCCAGGAACAGCTAAAATTTAAATTTGGACTGTCAACACATTGGCACCTTGGGCACCTTATACGAACACAAAACGCTTGTAGGCACACTAAAAAAATAGCACAGGAGAAAAGTGTGCTGAGCGACTCAACCCTTGTGCCTGACTCAATGGTTACGAAAAGAGGACAATTCAACAGATCATGAACAAAAAGGAAAAACATCTTCATAGGATATCACAAACAACCCTCTCCGATTCACCTGAACCCCTGAAACGTGTATCCGTCCTCTTCGATAAAGACATTATACAAAAGCTGAAACCACGACTTAGGGAATTTGGTTTAGACTTAGTTTTCTCTAGTAGACACAATCTATTGGCATCGTTGTTCGGCTCCACCAAAGATTCAGTAGCCATATAAGGCAGATTAGGCAGTAGTCAAAATCAAGTGTAAACACTGCTACAAAAATATATGTCGGTCAAACAAAGAGAACCTTCACGGAAAATCACGACATAACGACGAATTACATCACCATATTACCAACAATCAATATGCAACTAGCGATTTGAAATTGGTTCACTGTTGTAGAACCCCTTGGTCCGAAATACACCTTGAAGTCAGCACCTTGCTGTACATATTTGCGCCTTTGTTTTGATCTGCTGTGCGGATATTATTGTGACAGAATATTTGAGAGTATGTTCGTGTGAGTTCATTATTAGGGGCGCATTATTGAGCTTGGGACCGAGCTTGGGACCGATGTGCTAGTACTGACTGAGCCAAGAAAAAAATCGTTTTTGTATGGGACCTACTGGTCTTAGAGTTAGTCTATGATATTACGGACTACATCTACACTCTGGAAATTAGACGTCGCAGAAAGCTTAGAAACAAACAAACAACAGAACACAAATCTACTAAACAAAGACCAAGGCAACGGTTACACTTGCTCTTCAACTTACTACCTAAACGACAACAAAGCCGACGCAGCGGAGCACCCGCTGCTGCACATTCATTACACGGAGAAACCAAACTATCCAAAATGAAGTGTGATAGTACTCAAAACTAAGTACTCTGATAGGACTAGTATTTTGGATATAATTTTGTTCTCACCGGTAGGTAGCTTTAACTCAACCTTAAAGTTAAATTGAAAAAGTCAATTTTACGCAAAGCAAGGTACGGAGTGTTGGGCTGCCACTTTGCTTTGGCTGAAAATTTTTGATCGCCATTTAATGAACAATGGTGCTGTAAGGCGGAAGCAAATACGTGTTTCAGTTTTTACGCGTTTATGAATATGGATATGGATCAAATTTTACGCGTTTATGGATATGGATATGGATCAATTGAGTAAAATTCTGGATTTGGAAACCCCGTTACAAAAAATTTACCGGTAAGTGTAATTATTTCGCTTATTCGATTGCTTTTTCTAATTCTAGTGGCTTTGGAGGGATGGAGAACTTTATTAGTGAAAACCCAGTATTTCAGCAAAGTTCATGGAGATGATAACGGAACATCGATATGATGAGTCACTTCCTGAAAAGAAGGTCCAGAAGTTTCTTTCGTTTCTATATGTTTCAATATGAACTTTTAGTGGATTTGATCAAATTGCCAATGGAATGTTTTAATGTACCCGAGAATGGACCAATAAATAAAATACATTTTGTTTGATTTGCATTTTTAAATTTCGTTTATTGAATTTAGCTAAAGAAAGTTCACTAAATCAAATTCTCAAATAATATTTTCCAAAAAAAAAACTCAATTCTGGATTATTTTTACTGTAGATTCACTGTTACACAAACAGTTCATTTCACTCAGCACTCAGTCTTTTCGAAATACTCAAAATTGGATACTTTGCAAATAACTTAATTATGACTGGTTTTACTTTGCTGTCAAGTTGAGTGAAAATCACTTAATTTTGGATAGTTTGGTTTCTCTGTGTAGGTTAGATATAGGGAAAAAAGTTAGGTAGATATTATGTACATATGTATTTGACTCAGGATAGGTATACCCAAAAAAATGTTAGCTGTAGGGGAACGTATTTTTTTTAATACTTAGAACAGTATGTATACGGCAGGTGGCGAAGGTTTCCTTCAGCCGAGTAATTAGTACACGACACTGAAGAAGTCTGTACATTGTAGATGAAATACGCGTATCTGTCAAGATAAGCAAAGGTAGTTGGAATTAAATGGAAAATACTAATTTTTCTTTTCATTTATGTTTTGGGACATTGCATACATTGCGGATAATATTGTATGCATTAAGCTCTTCTGTGTTAGAACTATTTCATGCAATGTGCTGTTTAACGGGTGTTCAATAAAAAATGAGAATGATTTCAATACCTCTCTGTAATTGAAGTTAAGAGCGTAAATCTTTTTCTCTACAAGAGAATTGTTCTCTGGACTCCCTACACTGAAAATAAATCAATAATTTCTATTATTAAAATTGGCACTTAAATCGGTCAATTTTTGCTTCGAATTAAAATCATGCGAGCCAGTATGATTTTCACAACCCGGTAACAACTTGACAGCTCCAGAGTAAAGTCAATGTACCCCGATAATTTTGGCTCACTGGTTCTGTCAAATCAAATGAATCCTAGAACAAATTATCAATGGAACGTATTTACATCGACTGTTATTTACAAAGCTGTTGAGCTCATATTCGTAGTTGACGAACTCTCTGACGATATGTTGTTATTTTTCCTGAATATTAAATGGTGAATATTTTTGCTCTTTTTACAGAGAACATATAGATGCATAAACACACTTGAGACTTAGACTTCTAGCAAAAGATTGAATAACTTTTGTAATTATATAAACACTCCGAAATTTGCAGCACTTGAATAGCCAAAAATATCCTAGCAAAATAAAAATAAGCTAGCAAGACGTAAATAAATGGCACTACCTCACTTTTAAATGGCGCACTATACTTCTCAATGTTTGATCAGAGCGTCAAGCAGCACAATGAACAGCAAGTAATAGAAAAAATTGCTTTGCTAATTGCTGATTGGTTTCCCTGGGCCAATGCAACCTGTGTTTTGGTAATAATAAATCCCGTTAAAGGTTGAAACAACCAAAAGATTCCGGCTTATTGCAGTTCTCACTTTCCACCGTGACACTCGTAATAAGTGACTCCCATTTGATTTACGCGTGAATTTTTTCATCGATATTCGTTTTCACCCGTGAAGTGATAAGGCCCATTAGTTTTGAACAACCATGATTTGTGTTGTATTGTGGTAATATCAGCCAACCTGCCTGTTTATTTCGAAACAAAATCGTTGGTTTAAGTTTTATTTTTTTTGAGTTTGGATGTCAACAAACAAGTTTGTTGAGCAATGGTAGCATTAGAGCTTGTTCTTTTTTCTCTTTCAAACTGACAACAAGGATTAGATTTTCTTTATTGCTGTGTGTTTGAAAGAAAAAGTTCAATAGATTTCATCAAGTTTTATGCTTGGTGCTGAGAGAACTGTAACTTATACATTAAATAAAAGAGAAACTCATACATTGAATTAAGAATAATCTTCTCTTCAGCATCTTCTTTATCTCTTCTTTATCTCCTGTTTCTCTCTTTCTGTCTTTGTTTCACTTCCTCCATTCTCATTTTCAAGTAATGATGATTTATATTCGATACAAATGAAATCAAATGAATGGAAAGAAAGCTACATCAATAATACGCCTCAATAAAAATTTGTTCTTGCACTGTTTTTAATATCCACACATAAGGAAACGAAAACATGCAATCCAAAGCTAAAAAGTGGTAGTATCGATAATGGATGGCCCTTTGGTTTATTCACGTTAGAGACATCTACAATTTGTAGATGGGTACGTGAAACTAAGCTCATCTGTCAAAATGCTCAGGAGCTGGTCGTCCCCATTGATGATTTTTTTGGCTCCCTCTGTGCCCTAGTGTACAAAAATATTTGATGGGCCAAGGATACGAAGCAGTTGACCACGAGGACCTCCCAACAAACAAACAAAAGTGGTAAATACATGCTTTGTTAGAGCTGAATTACGACTTTCGTAGCTGAAGAAAAAATTTGGTTGAAATATATGCTGAATAACCAGGTTCTCAATAAAAATACTAACATTAATTCAAGTATTTCATTTTGTTTGAATAACATGCTTAGTAAAAGCTATTTTAGAATTTATGGGTAACTGAATTCACACAATTCAACAAAGAGATGAATAACAGTTTATAAATCCGTTTAAGGGCTGAATCATTCTTGATGACAGTCATTACCTCAATATTTAGAATTGATATAACTCAGAGTCGGTACTAGATATTGAAAATCAAATCACATCAGTTTGTATGCTTACTTGCTGTGGGCAATCTGATAGAGTTCGATTCGATGTTCATTCACTAACAATCGAGATTTATCAATTTGAAATAGCAAGGTGAGTTTGCGAGAGCGAGATAAAAGATAGGAAAAAATACATGGAGCAGCGATTCACCTTAAAGATCGTTTATATAGCCTAGCTTATAAAACTTAATATTGAGTTGAATAATTGCTGTAATGTACATTGTTGGGAATTATCGGAGCATACGATAAACACGCGCGTACCTTGACAAGTTCACTTTATTATCCCCTCCACTTCAAGTACAGTGTTGCCAGTTCCATCTTCAGATCACAACATATCTCCCTTTTTATATTGAAAGAACGAAAGAATTACTGATAGAAACATGGATAGAAATGTATAACAAATCAAATGTTTAGTGAGTAGTCATCAAAACGTTTTGGAATTCTCCTGTCTCTCTTTGGTCTTGGTCCAGGCCCTGGTTGGAATTCTGGACCCTCGTGTTCGGCCTCCTGCGCTGGTTCAAGTTGATCCTTTGGTAAACTTATTTCCGAATCCATTGGTCGAACAAATGGCTTAACGTGTGAAGTGTTTCTCTTGTACACGCGGCCATCCGCTGTTTCCAAGGTGAGGCTATTTCCGAACCGATCAATAACTTTCACTGGAGTTCCCAAAAACTTTGGAGCCAGCTTGTTATTGGGAACCATGTTTTTCATCAACACCTCATCTCCAACGACGATGCTTGATTCTTTGGCCTTCATCCTTTTATCCCAATTTTCCTTCGCTTGAAACTTCACAAGCCGGTCTCGATCTCTGCATTTCGCCGTCGTCCAATTTCTCGTCTTGCAGATGTGGAATTAGATCCCGAAATCTCCTACCAAACATAAGTTGCGCTGGTGCCACTGCTGTTACGGAATGTGGTGTGATCGCATACATGTAAAGGTAGTCCTGTAGTGCGTCTTTCCAGTTAGTTCCGTTAAGTTGACTGATCTTCAACACCTTCAGGAAAGACCGGTTCTGCTGTTCAATTTCCCGTTCGCACTAGGCCAATACGGTGTTGTATGTACAAGTTTGATGCCGAGGTCAACGCAAAAGTCTTTGAACTCCTGACTTGAGAAATTTTTCGCGTTATCGAAGGTCAGCATGTATGGTAATCCCATTCTTGTGAAGTGCTGCTTCAATACACGAATGATGTCCTTCGAAGTCGTGCTTTTCATCGGGTCGGCAAGAACATATCGGCTATATAAATCGACCAGAACGAATAGATAGCTGCCATCAGGGGAGAGGGCCCAGGAAGTCTCCCGCCAAATGTACCCACGGAGCCGAAGGAAGATCTCGAATTCTCAATGGTTCTGGTTTGTCATACGGTGCAACCATCTGACATTCCACGCATTCTCGACAATATTTTTCCACATCACCGTCTACTCCAGGCCACCATACCGCAACCCGTAGTCTACGCTTCATTTTTTCCCTTCCTGGATGGCCAGTATGCGCGAGGGTGAGGACACTTTGACGTAGTTTAACTGGAACGACCATCCGGCTTTTTCTGAGTAGAACTTCTTCAGCAAAGCAAAGTTCTGATTTGAACGCAGCATACCTTTAATAGCTCCTTCCCAATGATCACTGTGCAACGCTCTTTAACTTTTTGAATTTCGTCGTCATCTTTCGAGCACTGTATTACTTCGCCCATCGTAACTGCACCAGGTTTGCACACCTCCGCAATGGAACACAATATCGGCTCTGCTTGCTTATCAAAGGTCTCGTCCTTAGAGATTTCCGGAAGTCTTGACAAGGGGTCCGCGATGTTCACCTTTCCTGGCACGTGGACAATTGTATACCGAAAAGCCTGCATTCTCAGAACCCATCTTTCTTGTCTCTGGTTAGGCATGGATTTTTCGTTGAATATTGCCACCAGCGACTTGTGATCCGTTAGAACAGTAAACTCTAGTCCCTTCAGATACATCTGGTATCACTCAGCTGCCCAAACGATTGCTAGAGCTTCCTTATCCAATGTTGGATACTTTTTCTCCGTTCCTGTCTCTCTTTGCCTTTCCTGGCATAATTTCCTCAAACGTCGGGAGTGGATGTCGTTCGGGGATTATTGCACGGTTAGCACGACGCATATCGACGCAAAGTCGGACACTTTTTCCACCTTCCTTCGGAGTGACCACCAACGGAGAAGCCCATGTGATTTTCAGTGGTGATGTGTTGTCGCAAAAGGTCCTGAATCTTCTCTTCCACTAGATCCTGCAATGGTATTGGAAGCCTCCTGCAAGGTTGCTGCACAGGTGTCACCTTCGGGTCGAATTTCAGCTCCACTTGCAAATTCTTGATTTTTCCGATCGGCGGGTCCGGTTTTTCAGGCACAGCAAACACTTCACCACAAATTTTAAGAATACCCAGCTCGACTGAGGTGTCCTTGCTCAAAAGGTTTTCGCCTTCATCTCGATCCGTGACATAGATATTGTGATGAACCATTTTCGATCGCGTAGAAATATCAGTTTTGATGACACGTTGAACTCCTAACTTCCCATTTCCATAAACGGTAAGGCATTTCCGTGATCGCTTGTCGTAGCTCACTCTACATCCCTTGTCTTTCAGCATATGCCAGGTCTTACGACTTACCACATTGACCTGTGCACCTGAGTCAATTATCCAATCCAACTTAACTCCTCCCGTGTACAAGGTTACTTTATCATGCTTGTCACCAGCCGTGCAGATTTGCTGAACGTCCGGTTCGTCGTCGTCACCATTGGATTCATATTCGCTGCTGCTCGATGAACATTTCACTGCTTCCTCCAGTTGTCGCACTTTCATGTCCTTTTTCCTCGATGACTGCCGATGTTCTACCTTTGTCTTGCACATCTTCTTGAAATGTCCCACCAATTTGCACCGATCACAAACTTTTTTTCTTGCTGGACATTGCTTGTCGTTCGCGTAGTGTCCTCGGGCTCCACAACGAAAACAAACATCCTTCTGCCTGCTGCTCCTTAGGCCGATGACATGCTCATGGCGTAGGGACGCGTTGCGAAGCGTTGGCGTTAATCAAAGCGAAGGAATGAGGCGAGCAAAGCGATTTATGATATACTGAAAGCGAGATTTTAAGCGATGCCGCACGCGTCAGTGTAATAAATATTCGAGATTATTTCAGTTTATCAAGTGAATCAAGCATGAATTCGTCTGATGAAGAATATTTCGCGATCTCAAGCACACTTCACTTTGTCATGGACAAGAAAAGAGAGCTCGCAGTGCATCCAATAAACCGAAACAGAAAACGCGATGGGGAGTTCTGTAGATTGTACGACGACCTCCGTAAATCCTGATAAGTTTCACTCTTATACTAGGATAAATATGGATACATTTGATTTGATTCTAAACATGGTGAAACACAAATTAATGAAAAATTGGACGAACTGTAATAAAGAGCCGATTCTACCATGTGAACGTTTAATTATTACTATCAGGTATGGCAGATTTCAAATATTCTGATTTATATGACCCACCGAGCGTTTTAATTCAACTTTAGTATTCTTCTACAGATTCTTAGCAACCGGATCATCCTTCACTACCCTCGGATTTTCCTTCCGCGTGGGCCGTTCTACAGTTGCAGCCATAGTCCGCGAAACGTGCCAAGCTCTATGGGATGTTCTTCAGCCTATTTATATGCCAGCGCCAACTGAACAAATGTTAATATCGGTGGCGAACGAGTATTGGGCCAAATGGAACTTTCCAAATTGCATCGGTGCCATTGACGGAAAACATATCCGGATCATATGTCCAGCTGGCTCCGGATCAATGTTTTATAATTACAAAGGCTATCACTCAACTGTTCTACAAGCCGTGGCTGACGCCAATTGTATGTTTCTAATGGTGGAAGTCGGTGGGTATGGCAAACAAAGCGACGCTGGAACATTTAGCTCCTCCGACATGTACCGGCTGTTAATCGAAGGAAAACTAAACGTTCCTCAAGACAGTTCACTGCCAGACCAAGAAATGAGGTTGAAAATGCCGTACGTGTTCCTTGGGGACGAATCGTATCCGTTGATGAGGAACTTAATCCGTCCATACCCACGGTGGCAACTAACAGCATCCCGCGATTATTTCAACTCACGATTGGCTCGAGCTAGAAAATGCGTTGAATGTGCTTTCGGCATCATGAACGCAAAGTGGAGAATTATAGGGAAACCAATAGAGACATCACCGGAACTCGCAGATGATATTGTGAAGGCAGTTTGCATTCTTCACAACGTTATCATTAACTACGAAGGACTTGATGCACAACTAGAAGAGGCTTCTGTTTTTAATGGAACAAGAACTGAAAAGAATACGACCACATGCAACAAAATGCGTACAAACCCTGGACGCTAATTATGTACGTAATTATTTCAAAGATTTTATGGACAGAAATAAACTATAAAATCTGTTTTGAATTCATGTATTTCAACGTAATAAAGATAAATGTAAAAAAGCTTAAAATTAAATTCATTTTTGAGATGTCAAACTGGAGATAGGCGATGTTATTACGGAGTAGTAAGGTCTCTCAGTTGAGATTACGGTGGAGTACTGATTTTCAGTTGCGACCGGTTCGTTATGGTACTCCATTGTGATTATTTCAGCCTCTTGTTGTCTCGGTGGAGTACTCTGTTGAAATGGTAACAGGGGCGTGTTGATCCCAACGTCGGAAAAGGGCACATGGTTCTGCAGCGGCGTAAAACTTCGAATGCTGTGCATGTTCGGATCATTCAGCAATCGGTTTTTCTTGTACACATACCTTTGTACGACACTTTGCACTTCCATCCGAAAATCTAACTTTTCCTCCGGTTTCAGTTTGCGCACATGCGGAAGCAAGCTTTTGAAAAACGATTCATCCTCATCATCACCAGCACTGGATTTGATTGTTTTTCGTTCGAGCAATCTCAACTTCCGAGCCTCAATGTCCACCAGCTGCTGCTAAACACCCCGCTTTCCTGGTCTGTTCGATCGATGTGAGCTCATTTGAGGAACGACGTCTGCTACAGAATCGATCTCAACAGTTTCCGGAATTTCATTTTCATGTTGCTCTTCAGGAATTCCGGTTACACTTTGCTCCCCGTCCTCCAAATCATCAACAATTGCACCACCACCCGCCGAAAGATTTCCACCGGATTTCCGTGCTTTCAGTTGGTCCTTCAGAAACAGCATCGAATAAAAATATGGCCAGGTGGTGTATGTTTCAAAATTTAGTGGTCCATCATCGCCGGATCTCCGTTCCGGAATTTTCCTTAACTCCTTGCTAAAAGAATTCCGTAGGTTTTTCCACTTCTTTTTCACCGCCTCCGCTGAAAAGTAGAAATGAATGTTAATTTAATTGCACCCTAAATTATTGCTTTCACTTACTGGTTGCATCTGCTCCCAACTCAGCCGAAACTTGTCGCCAAAGTTTATCTACTATATTTCTGTTCCGGTATTGTTTTAGGGTTTTATCCCACAGTGCACTCCTCGCGAAAACGAGTGAAATTAAATTTTCAGAGTCGATCTCCATTTTTTTTCGACCACTTCAGCGTTTACTGGCGTTCACAAGCGTCAAAGCACACTGCGAGCTGCTTCGCCGCATCGAAAAACGCTTTGAGCCTCTTTCACTATGACAGGTTTGGGCGATTTTCATAGAACGCCCATCAAGATAGGTTTGACGCTAACGCTGCCTCTCTCGCCAACGCTTCCCTACGCCGTGAGTATGTCATCGGCCTTACTTGACTGATGCTTGCTTCCTCGGTCGGTACTACGCTTTTCTGCATCTGTTCCTTGTTCCGCTTCACCGTTTCCAAAATTTGGGCCTCTTGAACAATTCCTGCGATGGTCATCAATTTCTTCTTCAGGATCATCTCCCGTAGCTCATCCGAGAGATAGTTGTCGAAAATCTGTTCCGTAATTCTCACATCCAACGCTGGTCCGTATTCGCACAAGCGGCCTTGCTCTCGTAAACGACTAAACTTTTCGACCGTTTCATCTGCCTCCTGTTTTATGTTACGAAACACAAACCTGTCATACGGAATACTTGCAAGAGGAGCGAAATGCGCATTCAAAAGTTTTATCGCCTCCTTGTACACATCTGATCCGATCGGGGGGTTAGCATCATGTCCTTCGAGTTCATAAAATATATCTTGCACCTCTGGTCCGGCGTAATGAAGCAAGTATGCACGTTTTCGCGTTGGAAGAGCAATGCAATTTACTTCAAGATACAGCTCCAGCTGGCGTTTCCACTTTCGTCATCGAGTTCCAATCGACGAAACATCCTTTGTGTCGAAAGGCTGCAGCGTTGGTTTTTCCATTGTATTTACACTTTTTGCGCAACTAGGGCGACAACACTTTTATTTTTCTTCTTCTTTTTTCGGTTGGCAATCCACCACCATTTTTTTTTTCTCTTCACGTGGGGCTCTTATTCTGCCCCGGCTGATCGCAGCACTCCGCCTAACCTCACTTTCGCGTATCTCGCACTACCATTGAACGCGTTTCGTTGAAATTGTCTGATTTCGGTACAAAACCCGGCCAAATCTGCTAACACAACAAACTCGCGATTCTTGCTCAACGAATTTAATCACAATCACGAATTTAATCGAAAAAATCCCAGCAAACGTCGCCAAAAATGTTGGGAATTATCGGAGCATACGATAAACACGCGCGTACCTTGACAAGTTCACTTTATTATCCCCTCCACTTCAAGTACAGTGTTGCCAGTTCCATTTTCAGATCACAACATACATCACTATTCAACTGATTCAATTATAAGCTGAAAATACAAAAGCTTTACACAGGTGTTTTTATTGACTTTTATTCAACCACTGAACAATTAGTTGATATACAGTTTATGCCTCTAATGCAGCGCCTTTTAACTAGCTTTGCCAATTAAACCTCATATTTAGTAGTATAATATTTGTGTTTAAAACCAATAGTCAGCGAAATAAGCTACAATTAAAATAAAAGTCTGTTAAATGCCGTAGAAAAGCCTCCGAAATGTTCGTAATTTTGGGTTGATCAATATTTCTTCTTCAATTGCAAGTTATGCTGGATAAATGATATAGATATTCATTGAATTCAGTTCATTCCTATGTTTTCGTTTATGAGTTATTCATTTTTGGTGCCTGTGAAAAAGTATTGACCTGTTTTTATGTTTGGAAATTACAGTTAACTGCTTCGAGCAAATAGCTCACAGTCTACTCTTTACATTGTCCATCCAAATAGAAAACAGCGCAGTGTTAACAAATAACATCAGAAAACATTGTCATTGTTATATCTTTTAATCGTCGCTTGTTCAACATGCCCTTTTCAGTAATGCATTTATCAAAAGCGAACATTCAATATCATAGTTTGTGTACAGCTTGCTTTGATCAGACGTTTGATTTTGACGGTTTAATTAAGCACTGACGATGCTTGTTTGTAGACAACGCTATAAATAGAATATCAATGTAGCTCAATTAAAGCATCACTTCTGCTACTATTCAACTTTTAACATTTAGCTAATATAGACGATGCGTTTATACTTCATTTAATTCTAGGATAGTGCAGTTTGGTATGTCACGTAGATGAGGATACGAAGGTTGATGGTTCAAATCTTGCTATTAAATGTTAATAAATAAATGTTACATAATGTTTCTGTTAATGTACTTGTATAATAATATCAAATTAAATATGCATAGTTTTTAAATGTTTGTATCGTATTTAAATTCTCATAAAACTTTCTTTGGTTTTATTGCATATAAAACCAAAGAATGTTTTATGAGAATTTAAAAAGTTAAACAAAAGTTCTATAAAAGGCAATCCTTTTTTTTTTTTGACAAATTCAACACTCCATGCATGAACCCAATAGTTGAAACGAATTTATGGGTTTAACAGCAGTTAGGAATAGCTAACTGAAAAATTCTCC
>JASCZW010004611.1:0-50641 GCA_034211315.2 Aedes japonicus | reverse complement strand
AGAGCGGAACATTTCCCACCATTTGGAAATCTTCTTATTTGGTTCCGATTTTCAAATCAGGCACGAAAATCAGACATTCGCAACTATCGTGGAATTGCCATTATCTCTTGCATCCCAAAACTTTTGAATCTCTCGTGAATGAAAATATTTTTCAGCAAGTAAAAAATCAAATTACAAGCAAACAGCACGGCTTTTTCAAAGGTCGCTCAACCACTTCTAATCTTCTTGAATTTGTAACTTTTATTTTGAATGCAATGGACAATAGCAAGCACGTAGAAGCACTTTACACTGACTTCAGCAAGGCCTTTGACCGAATCGACATACCATTATTACTCTTCAAATTGCAAACAATTGGAATGGAACCTGGACTGTTAAATTGGCTGCAGTCATATTTAACGCATCGCGAACAAATTGTTCGCTTTCAAAATAAACTTTCAGAACCTATCTCTGTCACCTCGGGGTCCCCAAGGTTCACATTTAGGCCACTTCTTTTTATTTTGTACATAAACGACATTTCCTACATACTTAAAAAAATCCAAATACTGATATATGCAGATGACATGAAGCTCTTCATGGAAATAAACAATCCTAGTGACGCAGAAGAATTCCAGAACGAAATTAACTTATTCAACACATGGTGTAGCAAAAGCTCACTTCAACTTAACGTGAAAAAATGTAACTCAATAGTATTTAGCAGAAAAATCGAAACACCTCGTACGGAAATATTTTTAGGAAACCAAAAAGTAGAAACATGCAAAATAGTAAGGGACTTAGGCATTACCCTAGACTCTAAACTCACTTTTGTAGAACATTACAACACTATTATAAGTAAAGCAAATAGCATGCTGGGCTTCATTAAGAAGTTCAGTCACAATTTTCAAGATCCATATACTATTAAAATATTATACATTACATATGTCAGGCCAATTCTGGAATATTGCAACCTAGTATGGAACCCGTACTGTTCCATACACGACGAACGCATAGAATCCGTCCAAAAGCAATTTCTTTTATATGCCCTAAGGAAATTGAATTGGACTGTGTTTCCACTACCATCTTATGAAGCACGCTGCATGCTTATCAATTTACAGACACTTAAAGAACGCCGCGAATCTGCAATGCTTTTCTACGTCAATGACATTATTTCACAACGCATAAAATCAGAAGAACTGCTCTCGCAATTGAACTTTTATAGTCCCAGTCGGCATCTTAGAACACGGAAATTATTCTTAGAAAAATCATACAGAACTAATTATGCAAAAATGGCCCCATTAATCGAATGATGCGCCAGTATAACTTACATTGCGAAATCATCGGCATCACTATGCCTAAAGAACAAATAAAATGTCGTCTAAAAGACAACAGAAATAATGTATAGTATGTAAGTAGAACACTGTAACCATTGTATGTAGTCTACATTGCTTGACGAAATAAATAAATTGTTCCCTCAATGTTATGCGAATACCAAATTGAGGTAAGACAATACCAAAATAGTACCTCTCAGGTATTCTCAGGTATCCAAAATAACAAGTTGTGTTATTCGGGAGATATTTTGCATGCAATTTTAGGTATTTTGCTTAGGGATTTTAACTCTTAATCTGAGCTCTTAAATACCAAGGCCAGTTATCAAGATCAAAATTAGGTTATTCAGATGCCGTTGTTTCCTGCTCGGGTAATAACCCTCAAGTTACATATATTATTTAAAAGTTCACCAACTGCATACAATAGGCATTGAATATCAACTTCCACTGCCACCGAGACATGCTGCAAAGGTACCTTGTAAAACAACCCGATCCAATGTGCTCTACATATGCACACAATCAAAGCGACACCGTAGATAAGCGATGTCGATAAGCTGGCAATTGTCTTATCGATGCATGATGTTATAAATGGTCAACGGTTCGTCGGAAGCCGCTTTAGTCATCATTCACTGTTTTAGCTTACTAACTCAAACCCGAAGATGCTAGACCCACAGTGCATTCCGGTTGTTATTGACAACGGATCCGGATGGATCAAGGCTGGATTGGCCGGAGAGGATGAGCCAAGTGTCGTATTCCCTACGGTTGTCGGATCCGACAATGTCCATAATAAAGTGTACGTCGGCGATGAGCTGCAGGGTTACACAGAAGAGGAATTGGTGCGGACTAATCCGATCAAACATGGCTCCATAACCGATTGGGATGCCATGGAAAAGGTTTGGCACTATACATTTCACAATCAACTGAATCTAGCACCTGAAGAGCATCCCGTTTTGCTAAGTGACGTTCCGCTAAATCCGAAAGCTTATCGTGAGAAAATGACACAGATTATGTTCGATACGTTCAAATGTCCAGCAGTATATTTAGCTAATCAATCTGTCTTGAGTCTGTATGCATCTGGGCGAACTTCAGGTGAGAATCACTATTTTCACTGGACACTAAATTCAATGGTTTTTTTTTTTTTAGGAATTGTACTGGACTGTGGCCACGACGTAACGCATATAGTTCCAATCTTCAGAGGTTATCCACTCCCGCATGCCATTCTGAAGTTGAACTTTGCCGGAAATGACCTTACGGAGTACCTGGCTAAACTCCTATCTGAGAGAGGAATATCGATTGAGACAGAAACCGTTGCAGTATCAAGGAAAAATTGGGATATGTGGCCTTGATTTCGAAAAGAAATGGAATCTCACTTCGTCAAGATACTACGAACTTCCAAACGGTAAAAGTATTCACAGTTGAAAACGAGATATTCCGCTGCGCAGAGGCTCTCTTCCAACCACTTCACATGGAATTGGAAAGTCCGGGCATCCATCAAAGTCTGTTCGATTCGATAATGAAAAGCGACATCGATGTTCGGAAGGAACTGTATTCTAATGTGGTTCTTTCCGGTGGATCCACCATGTTTAGAATGATTCGAGAACGATTGGAACGAGAGCTAGCGGCAATGGCTCCGAAGGCAGCAAAGATTAAGGTGATTGCGCCAGTGCAACGGAAATTCTCCGCCTGGATGGGCGGCTCTAATCTGGCTATGCTGAACGCGGCCAAGGAACTGTGGATCACGAAGGAAGAATATGAAGAGTTCGGATTGATATCGTTCAACGGAAGTGTTCCTAGGTTAGAGGTGGTTGGCCAATAGTGGTCATGGGAATATTTACAATTGCTTAAATAACGTAAATACAGAATAAGAATTTAATGAGCAGATTTTCTTTTCTAACCCAGTTATGGCACAATTGGATTTTTGCCGTGATTCACAAAAAATTTAGAAAGCTATGATATTAATGTGAACGGACTTTCGATTTTTCTCACTTCGCCAGAGACTAGGTGTCACTTCGACGCTGGATTAATCAGCTTGATAAATCAGTAGAATCCTTCTGCTAATACTTTTCAATTTATAAGTAGAGTACAAGAAGGATGTTACGTAGTTACGAACATTTCAGTAATTGCGTTATGCCAGAACAGTTCATGTTAGCCTTTTTTACTCCTAGCCGTAGTAATATGCTTTATACAGATTATCGAAGATATTTACATGGACAGTAGAAGTTGCAGATTTCCTCAGTACCCGGTACTCAGACACTCGCGGGCACTAGGCAGTCAGAAAGTTTGTAAGTATTAGATGAAATCCTTAATTAAAAAAAAAAGTTTCTACAAAGTAAATACAAATGTTCATATATATTTTTATGAAAATCGACAGGAACCAAGGAACCATTAAAAAATAATATTAAACAATGAAAATAATGAAAAATTTATATTTTTTCCATAGCTTTCCATAATTAAACATAAAATTTATAAAAAATATCCTATGAAATATTAAAAATTATCAGATTGAGATTGAGAAAAAGCCATAACAAAATTCAGGTTAATAAAACGTGGTTTATGGATTCGTTTTTTACCCTTCTTACACCAAAAGAAGGGTATCGCTTGAAAACTCGACTTTTTATCCGAGGCCCAGAGGGCCGAGTGTCATATACTATTCGACTCAGCTTCACGAACTGCGCGCATGTCTCTCTCTCTCTCTCTGTCAAATTACTGGTCTAAATTTCATTATGATTGATAATCCTTCATGGACATGTGACCAAAACAATACCTGAGAGCACATAATTGTGAGATGAAATATACTCGTTGCAGTTCAAAACCGAACAAGACCAATCACACCAATCGATGCTGCTTGCATTCTATTGTGTAGCATCTTGTGCGTTGTATAGCACATACAGTGGACTATAGAATTAGAACAGCATCTAATGGCTCAAGTGGTCTGGTTTTGAACTGCAACGAGTTGGTTCGAATATTAGACAAAGTGTTGTTTACTATAACTACACAATTTTCAATGAAAATGTACTTTTTAAGCATCTTGAATCCACATCGATAAGCAAAATTGACGCTTAGAATTGTCTAATTATTCATTCTATCGGTGGAATTTCATATATTCAATATGAAGTTTCTAATATTTATGTAATTTATTGTTTTATATGACTAACACAATTATTTCAATATTTAAACAATATATAAACACAGTTTATTTCAATATTTAAACACAATTTATTTCAATATTTTAATCACATCGACTGTGATAAACTGAATGTATGACATCTCGAACATTCCTGGATCTTGCTGGAATTTCTGATGAAAAAATGTATCCAGTACCATATTGGCCACATTTGAGTTCGAAATTCTGGTGAAGTGTAAGAAGGGTTCAGTCTCACCATCGGTGGATAAATTCGGGTTTTTTTTTCTTTATGCTTAATTTCTAATTCAACGTGGTTCATGGACTCGTTTTTATATGCTTTTTTTTTTAATTATCTTTTATTTGCGTATTTAGTTACAAGAATCGGCTCAGTAGTTCAAAAGTTATAGCTTCTTGAAAAAGCTGCATTTAAAAAAAGTCATTTTTTCGGACCACCCTATCGCAGAAATGATCACCCTAGTGATAGAATAAAAACATACGTGTTAAATACTTTTCGATAAAAAACAAAACTACCAATAATTATAAAATTCTGAGCGATCGTATATCTTTTTTCCGTGGAATTGCTGAATAGCAAATAATGAATAAAATTAAGCAATAAAAATAGGAAAGTTTCATGAAGGGCCATTAGACCAAAAGCCATTGGATAGAATCGGCCATTAGGCCGAATACTTTAAAAAAATTGAATATTTACTGATACTTCATGATACTTTAAAACATTTATCGGAGTTTTTCTTCTTCTTTCAATGATCAACAGTACTTTTTAATTCTTTACTTAGAAACATGTTTGGTCGCAGATTTCTTGTTTCTTATTTGAAGAAAATAATTGAATTATTGTACACTCAATGATACATTTTTCTTTCCTTTTGACATTTCAAGCTTATTGCTAATTACATTTAGCTTTTCGCTTGATCTCACCTCCTCCTGCTCCTTTACTGACTGAGGAGCTAAAGGAGGAGACATTTTTACATATATTTATCTTTTAAAATTACATTTTTATTCTTTTCATTCATAAGACTTGAAATTTGCTTCAAACAAATATAGTTTTCAACGACTGTGTTATAACATAAGTAAGTTGCAATAATTTAGAAGCTGAAGTGAACATGGTAAAATAATTACCCATTCGGTCTAATGGCATTCGGCTTAGTGGTGTTCTGTCTAACAACATTTAGCCTTATGCCCCATAATCGAAAGAATCCACGAAAAAAATCATAAATTGCCATTTTGAAATGAAAATATTTCATACATGATTAAATGTTCTCCTTGCTATATGTTTTCACGTTCCGATTCTAATCAAGCTGGGCCGAACGACAAATGCAGGCTCGCTGTATGAAGGCTTACCGCCCTTTACCACTCAAGTCTCTCCTTCTTAAAATCGAAATCCTAGTACTGCTCTGTGCTATAAATCTGAGATTTGCTTTCGGTCTCAGGAAGACGCATTGTCATAAAAAATTACAACCGAGGAAATGACTAGCTTTTCATGGAAAATTTTGAATTTATACGGAAATTTGGGAGTTTTTCTTATGGAAATTTTCTAATTTTTATTGCTTTATTACTTTAAACTTATAAGTTTTTTTTAATAATGATTTTCTATGGAAATTTTTATTTGATTTATGGAAAACTTATGGTTTTTCCATGGAAAATTTCAGTTTTATCATTGCTGAATAGTGTGACACTTTTATGATTTCTTTTTTTTTATTTTTCAATAGAGTATTTTAAGTTTTTTTTTTAGAGAAATCCATTGTATTTTTTTTATTTTATTATTGATGAGAACCATTATTTTTTTTTCAAATTTCTAATGAAAATGTACAATTTCTCCATTGCTACTACCGCTTTTTATACGCTTGCAGCTTTAGATCTTTCATGGACATTTTATATTTTTTATATTTTTAGTTCATGCTAGATTAGAGTATAATCTTGATCAGAACCACCTCAATGTTTGCTGGCTACAATAATTCGCAGTGGTTTGACAAAATATGTGTTTTTTTTCAGTTTTACGGATACCAAAATAAGGGACGAAAATTAAACCAAAGACAATAAAACATGCATACTTTGTCTGAATATCTGAATATCGCTGGCATCAGCCTGGGCTACTGATGCTGTATTTCTTTCAACCACCAAATAGAAACCACAGACAGATGCAGAAGTTTCACCCAGTACAATGCATTTGATGATATGAATTAATGAATATGACCTGTGAACGATTACCCCAGCTCAGCATTAAGAACCAGGAATGGTAGGTCTAGCAAGCAATTCAATTATTTCAACAAAGTTATTCACACACAAACGCCTCACGACTGAACGGCCGCACACAAACAACCAACTCCTCAAACACCATACCAATATACGCACCATCCTATCCACCAGCTTGTTGTGTTTAAAACTGTTCCTGATAAAACCACCGCATCGGTCCAGATAGGGTAAGGAACGTGAGAACGAACCACCCACATGTCGAAATTCCATCGCCTCCATAGTCGAAATGAACTCTCTCTCTCGCACACCCAAAAGGACCGATCGTTCACTATCATACCCGATCGCATTGAAATATAAGGGCAGTATTGCAATCTGCAAGCACCACGCTCATGACGTACGACTCATTTTTATCTTGGCCGTGCACACAATTGAGCACGGCCGAACCTGATAACGATAAGAATCTTATCAATTCCCTATAAATGACCAATCAATGCTAGGGATGTGCTTTAGTCGACGTTGAAGTGAACCTTGGGGTTGGTGTAAGTGCTCTACGTGATACGATACAGAAGAGAGAAACAAAAAAAAATGTGCGACGAAGAAGTTGCCGCGTTGGTCATCGACAATGGATCCGGAATGTGCAAGGCCGGATTCGCTGGAGACGATGCTCCCCGTGCCGTTTTTCCCTCGATTGTAGGCCGTGCCCGCCACCAGGGTGTGATGGTCGGTATGGGCCAGAAGGATTCCTACGTCGGTGATGAAGCCCAGAGTAAGCGAGGAATCCTGACCTTGAAGTATCCGATTGAGCATGGAATTGTTTCCAACTGGGACGATATGGAGAAGATCTGGCATCACACCTTCTACAACGAGCTGCGTGTGGCACCGGAAGAACACCCAGTCCTGTTGACTGAAGCCCCACTGAACCCGAAGGCCAACCGAGAGAAGATGACTCAAATCATGTTCGAGACCTTCAACTGTCCCGCTATGTATGTGGCGATTCAGGCTGTATTGAGTTTGTACGCTTCTGGACGTACCACTGGTAAGATTATTTCGTTTAGGTTTATGGTGCATGAAATGACTTGAAATGTTTATTTGATTTCGTTAGGTATTGTGTTGGATTCCGGTGATGGTGTTTCCCACACCGTTCCCATCTACGAGGGTTATGCTCTTCCTCATGCCATCTTGCGTCTGGATTTGGCTGGCCGTGATCTGACAGATTACCTGATGACTATTCTTACTGAGCGTGGATACACATTCACCACCACTGCCGAGCGAGAAATTGTCCGTGACATCAAGGAGAAGTTGTGTTACGTAGCACTGGACTTCGAACAGGAGATGGCTACCGCCGCTTCTTCAACTGCCTTGGAGAAGTCATACGAACTTCCCGATGGCCAGGTCATCACCATCGGTAACGAACGCTTCCGCTGCCCGGAGACTCTCTTCCAGCCGTCGTTCATCGGAATGGAAACGGTTGGAGTTCACGAAACCGTATTCAATTCGATCAAGAAGTGCGACGTAGACATCCGTAAGGATCTGTTCGCCAATACCGTCCTATCTGGTGGATCTACCATGTTCGCTGGAATCGCCGATCGTATGCAGCGTGAGTTGACTACACTTGCTCCTCCGTCGATCAAGGTCAAGATCGTTGCCCCACCAGAGCGTAAATACTCCGTCTGGATCGGTGGATCCATCCTCGCCTCACTCTCCACCTTCCAGCAGATGTGGATCTCCAAGCAGGAATATGACGAAGCCGGTCCCGGAATCGTTCATCGCAAGTGCTTCTAAATAATCTTGTTACACAACTGATAATGATTGTTCGGTAATAAAAACTGTATAGACTGAAACACTCCATAAAAGGTAAACCTCACACCTAGCGATGCTTTGGGTGCAATCAAGCAATTCAAATGGTACCATTAATCCCCATGCCCGTTGCTAAGAATGACTGAAATCATCAACAATGAGTAAGCCCTTCCACATCTTGAACACTTCTCCGAGTGAAAATTTCGACTTTTCCACTGCCGCTACTACTTTGGGAAATGTGCTGATTTTCGCGGTCTCCCACACACAGTCGAGGGAAAATCGCGCGCACGTCCGTCCAGCTGTTCGTCCCCATGCCCCGTGGTCCGACCGGCATCGCGACGCCGCCGCCGCCGCCAACGCCGCCGAGGGTATAAATATTGGATTATTATAAATCCAATTAGCCAGTAGTATACCGGAGAGCTGTCGAGTTGTGTCCTCCTCGCCAACGGAATCATAGTAGTGCCGGAAAGTGTTCCTAGCCTGTCGGAAGTTTGCTTCTAAGGTGAGCGCCAGCCAGCCAGTATCGGAGTGGGTTTTTTTTTCGGGGTGAACATAATATTTCACGTGATGTGGCCGAGTTTTTGAATTGCACCGATGATTGGAGCTGATTGAGGTGTTTTGGGAAGATATCGCAGACGTAAGCGTTCTTATCAGTGTCTACGGAGGAACCCCGAGTGCAAGTTCAGTGTATTGTGTGGTATTGTGGCGGTTGAGTGGTCTTATCGGAATATGTGTGATGCGTGTCAGAGAGAAGCGAAGAATTGGGGGTTTATTAAAATTGATGGAAACTGGAGATTTGAACAAGGGGCAGGAGTTTCTTAGCTCGGTGTGCGAATGGCGAGATTATGATGGAGGTGGTTGAGTTCGATTCCCGATCAGGGATAGGAATGATTGTACAAAAATGCAAAAATTCGAAAGGAATCGGAAGTTTAATCAACAGCTTGAGTGGGCTCTTGAACGATGGACGCTGAGCTGGAATTGTCCTTAAGAAGACAATCATTGTTTGAGTAAAAGATTTGTGATTTTGCTAGTATTGACGCTTTTGAACTTTTGATTTATCAATTTTTGATTACTGACATAGTATAAATTAAATGTATTCGGAGTCGTTTTGAAACCGAAACTGCATTATCTTCAACGAAAAATAAATATGGTAACAATCCGAGGAATGCAACATAATCTCGACAATGCTTGAATGTACGCAATTGACAAAATCAAGAGATAAATGAAAATAGTTCTTGTAATTGGCATTCGAACAAATACGCGAAATTAAAAATCGAATTCTTAAATTATTTGAAATGGAGAACTCGACCAACTTTAATGAAGTTCGGGGGAAATTTGCAAACTCACACGGAAACAAATCCGTTTCTTTTTTCAAGAAAAAAAAATAATGAAACGAACTCTCATCCTATTTTATGAAATCATGATTGCTCGTGGTTTTATTATTGAAATGACAAATGCGAGTTATGAACTTAGCAAGCCCTGTTTTGCCTCTAATTTAAAGTTGTGTATTCAGCATCATTAGTCAAGAGTCATGTGAAGAACAGCTAAACCGTAGAAAGTACACACACCAAGTACTATTACAGCTCTCTACGTCCAAACTTGGTTCGAATCCTAACGGGGAACTTATTATGAATAAAATTTTCATCACTTCATTGCGGCGAGAAAATAGTTGATGATATCATGAATATTGTTCATGCTGTATATTCATAACACGAAAACACAACATATCCATGAAATCATGATCTGTTTTTCTCGTTTAGAAGAACACATTATTTCCCGTGTAAAAATGTTCAGAGATAGGTTAAATTTCTTTACGTTTTAGAGGTTTTCTGTATGTTTTGAAAACCAAAACAAATGATTGAAGATTTATATTGGCTTTAGCAAATGTTATTGGCTCTATTTAAATGTTGAAATCTGAATGTTCACCTGATAAAATGTTCGAACATTAGTAGAATCAGAACAGAACAAGTATTTTTGTTAAATATTTTCTAGAGCAAATTTGTAGTAAAAAAGATAACACTGTGTGTTAGTTCTCGATAAAAAAAAGTCGAAAGCTGTGATTATGTGTGGTAGAAAAAGAGCAAAGAAAATGGTTCTAATGTGGGCCCTAGAGATCGAAAGATTGAGTTTTCACAGCAACGCTCATCCATATGTGCACCTGGTGCACTGCACGACCTATACCTTTTTTTCATTTTTACATCGTCCTGATCCAAACAGTAAACTTTGTCATTACTAGTCTGACCAGAGTGACTGAGATAAGTGCAACAGATGCTCTAAGCGATTATGTTTCAAAAAATTCCCAAACATTTCATTTAGCGACTCAGTACCAAACTTGCGACATATTTCCGTAAATCTGGTGCACTTAACTGCGAAAAATGCTAGCAGAGTAGAAGTGTTTCAAGTGGCAACATTGGATATGAGCCGTATCACGCTCTCTTTTGTGTTATCTCTCTGTCTCTCTCTTCCTTCTCCAAGTAAGATATATTCTTTTGAAACTGTGGGGCGCTAGAGCTAAGAAGATGTATAGCGAATAACCCGGTGAAGCCTATCCGATAGTCAATTGCGAGTTTTGGAATACCTAAGTAACAATTCTAGTTATATTTCAACCGTATAGCACTCTTCCTGGCTTTGTTTATAAAACTACACTTAAAGCTGGTTTGTCCACCAACACCCTCTATGCGTTTTTAAAGCCAAAATGTGTACAAAGTGGCCCACTCTATAGACGGTTGTGCAAACAAATGTATAAAACGTTTTCAAGACCATAAAGATTTTGTGTAGGTTGAAGGTTGAAGTGAAAGATGTTACGACCACTTGAGAACCATCATAATGTCCTGAAAACCAGCATAGGGCCAAATAGCCACAGCTGTCAAACTTCAAGGTGATATCGTGGTTGGTTTTTGTTGTTCTGCTTTGTTCGATTCTCTCCTCTTCTGATTCATGTAACAGGAAATAATATCGAAGAAAAAAGTTCTAGTGTTGCGGAAAATTTGGTTTGATAGCAAAATATCCAAAACAAATTGAGTTTTTCGTATAGCTTAACATGCTCCCAATCATATGCGCATTTAATTATATGGTGAATATTGGCACGATAAGAGCCGAAAATAAATGCGCCTCGGAGATTATGCGAGTTTACATCAACACAAACAAAATTGAACAAATATAGGCAATAAATTAATCAAGAATATCCCGAAAATTTATAAAATTCAATATGGTTATCAAAAAGAATGCCAAAATCGGTATCTGATCTACAGTTCATTTGTATTACATTTGGAATTTTTTTTCCCCATTTCAATTATTTCATATATTTTCATATGGCGATTGGAAGATATCACAGTTTCTCTAAAAACCCAAAGTATCTTCGCAATACTATAAAACTATTTGGTCATTTCGTGACTTTCCTCAATTTTGCCGTGTAATGCATTTACTGCAGGCAAAATGGTTTTAAAATGCTTTTTCGACTGAAAGTCTCTTCAATAAAGACATCTGAAAGTCTCTTTAATAAAGACATCTAATCAAATCTAATAAGATAATTCAAATGAGTCCTAAAAGGCATTTCAAAACAGCAATTTACGAGTTTATAAAGTCAAAATAAAACCTTTGATAGCAGCAAAAGGAATTTTAGAAGACAAGGTTTTATGATCGTTGTTAAGAAGCTGTGTAGGTTCTCATAAACCTGGCTAAAACTTGAAACCTATTACCACCTCTTACTGTCATAATAAAACCAAATTCATTTCTAGTGGCTTTCATAAAACTTTAATAAAACTTGATAAAGCTGGATGGTTTTTGCAATGTTACTAGGGAATCCATTCCTCGAAAAGAGTTTATTAAACGCAACTTTTTCCTATATTGTTTATTCGTGATTCATGATTTTCATTCAGTGTTCTACTTTCTAAGCCTTCAATTCAGAATGTTTTCAAAGATTTTTGTTTTGAACTTGGTGGAATTTGACTTTTCGGATTTGACTTTTGAGAAGGAGGATTCCCCATAAGAGTTTATTCGGGATTTGGTAGCAGCAGTCAACAGAAGATTTTACGAACATTCGAGCCCTGTTTTTAAGTCGATAATTATGATGTGGCCTTAGAAATACTTTCAGGATAATTATTTAGAAATATGGCCGGGTTTTTCTAGAGTTCTGCATACTGGTAATATTCTCAAAAAAATATTGGTTCCTTGGAAGAATGATGATGTTCTCGTTTCGAGTACGTAATATATATTTGGAGGAGTTTCATATCTTAATTTAACGACAATTTTTATGCGAAAATTTGTTATGTTGAAAATTTCTTGTAACGAGAGCTTCGGGAGTGCTTTGAAAATGGCAGAAACCTGAATTATTCAACCAATACGCAATGATGCGACCTGACGCATCTTACGAATTTCATGTATGATATGGAACATTGACATATTGACAAATGGAAGCCGTTTTAGTGCATGATTTGCGACTTTGAAGTTGCGACCTGATACTCACGATATTTCTGGAGAATTTGTCGCAACGTTGATCTGCCGTCTGTGAATCCGGCCTCCGACCTCGGGTTTGACGTAAGACTACGTCTTTATTTCCTTTTGCGACCATCACGAAAAGCGGTCCGGTTTTGAGAGTTAATATCGCAGTCGTTTCTCCAAACATTTCCGATTTGTTTGCCCCAATCGGTCGGAAATATTTCCACGCGTCGATTCCAATATTGAAAATTGATTTTTAACATTAAACTATTGAAAATAACGCAAATATAAGGTGATGTGTAGAAATTTCGTTTTGTAGAGTGGATTTACTGAATGCCAAGTATTTTCCTATCACAGACTTCAAATGTAAGGGAGGTCTCATATGCAGCAGAGAATTATAAAAGAAAAACACATTGCAAAACGCTTCATTCACTCGCCTCAGCCTTCAGTGCGATAATGAGCCAGTAATGAATTGGCAGCTGGCAGTGACAAGTACCCCGGAGGATGTTCTGGCGAGCAACCATTTACCAGGTAACTGATGGCTCTATCGCCTTAGGCTAGGCAACCGCAGGGATAAGGTGCGACTCAAATCTCTTTGAGTGCAGCTCGCGCAGCTACGAGACAGCACATTAAATTTCGAAGAGAGGTGAAAGTGCAGTCTGTACTCTTGTGCACCTTTGTTTTGCCGTGCGCTCAAAGCCGCACATCACATTTCGAATTTGCTCTCGTCTCTTTGGGTGTTAACGATTGCACTCTCCCTTGTCGTCTCTGTGCAAACAAGTGCAAAAAAACAGACACGGCGGCAGGTCCGACTAGTTTTTGAATAAGGATTATAATTTAAAAAATTCCCTCTATGAACCCATACAATGCTTTTGTGTTACTAGCATCACACATTTTCATTTTGCTACCATTTACCAAAGCATGAGCCAAAGCACAGAATAAAGCACAGAGTAGAGCACCGTGCATTACTCTTTATCTCTGAAAGAGAAGTGCATATGCGGCTATCTGTCTCTCGTGCTGCTACGAAATCTCTCGCACGTTCGGTTTGTGCGCTCTTCTGAAACAGGAGCACACTTGAAATTGGGTGAAGCACTTGTCTATTTTGCACTACTCGGTGTTTTTCAACAATCCCTGGGCAACCGTTGCTAGAAAGCCATTTGCTATGCAGTCGGTTAACCAAGCTAGTGGTTTATTTGTAGGCAGCCGGATGGCGCCACCACGAGCGAAATAAGTGTTATCTAGTTGAACGCCATCTTTCGGTAAGGCGGTCTAGCGGTATGAACGGTATAAGCCAGCCACCATCATCGCTAATATGTATTAGAAAAGCATCAACTAGCAACATTAGCATGACCAGTCACTATTAATCAGCAGATAGTTGATTTCAATGGAAGTTGGACGTTTGGTATATGGATGTTTGGCATATGGATGTTTGGCCGAATCGACGTTTGTCCGAAAATTCTCTATAAACATAAATGTATTGCAAAAATAAGGAAATGAGAATTTTAAAAAAGTATTTTCAAACGCATTAGATCTAAAAAAGGAGATCAGAAACCAAAAATAATCTCTTGAACGCATTAGATAGCAACCCGATATTCTAGACTTATCGCACTTAGATTTTATCAATTTGTGTGCGCATTTGCAGTAATAAGCATTGTAGTTAAATTTCAACAATATCAATTCACTAAAAAACGAAATTTTTATGTTCAAAAATGCAAAAAAATGGTATTCAGCCATTTGCCCATATACATGAGAAGTATGAATATGTTTTGATAAAATCGTAGACTATTGATTTTAGGTGGAAAGATGTATGATGTTAAACAGCTAGACATAATGGGTCATTATTTTTTATAATTTTGAAGAAATATGCGGTTCTTCCGAAAGATACCTTCTTTTGATTCTTTGCACATGTGCTTTCTATGACGATACATATTCCTGTATTCGAAAGCACACTTCTGAATCAAGCGCTTGCCAGGTTTATTACTCTTTGTGAGATTGTTCCTTATATCAATCATGTGCAGTTTTTTGGAGTTTTACTGATCAACGAAATGAAGCACTGCATGTTTGACGAAGCATATTCCTGTATCCAAAAGTGAACTTATGATTCAAGCGCTTGCCCGGTATAAAACTCTTATGTGAGATTTCTCCTCCTTTCAAACAAGAGCAGTTCTTTGGATCAAATCATGATCAAACAAATGTACTTCTCATGATTTCATGCATTTCAATTTGAGAAATTTTGAACCGACCGATGTGAGAAACTAATATTTGATAATTTTGAGCTTTAATCAATCAAATGATAAAAAGATATTTGGCTAAATGGCTTCGAACCCTAAAATTATTTGGCATGACATTTTAAACTGATTTTAAATGACTTTTCTCAAATGGGTTATTCGTCCTTTTGAACAATGGTTTTTTTTTTGTCATTAGGTCAAACGCCAATTCGGCCAAACGACTTTATGCCAAACGTCCATTCGAACAAACACCCGAGCATGAGAAAACATCATGTGAATACTTATTTTACCTCTTAATCTGAGCTCATAAATACCAAGTCCAGTTATCAAGTTATTCGGTCCTTTTCGGTTAGTGAGGATGTGACCTGACAAGTCGAAAGAAGATCGGTCAAACATGTACCATTGTACCATGTTTGATAATCCAAGTGGGATTAACGAGTCTATTGATAGGAGTTACACGCTCACAAATTATCAAAAATATGTTTCATCTGTGTACTTTTCCGAGTATGTAACTATCAACAAATCACAGAAATACATCGATTATATGTACAAGGCAAGCTCACTAAACACTCTTTTAATGAAATTTGAAAACTTACAGATTTAATTTCAATTACTCGGTGTATTCGATTATCGATTTTGTATCAAGGTGGTTACTGAATTGCCGTAATTAACTTGCAAACTTGGTGGGTTCGGTATGTAGGGTCCAAGTTGTCAAATGAATTCATTTGAACCCATTAAAAACGCTGTTATTGAAAATAAATTGATTGATCGACCAAGCCCTCTAATCACCCTGCTTAAGCATATTACTGGCCCTTTTTCATTATTTTCGATTGACCACCCACAACTTCGAGTTGAGCTGGAATGTGCGACATGAAATGTCGAGCAAAGCCACAAAAACTTCAAAATTATAATCAAAAGAAAAATGAATCACTAAAGTCACCATTAGAAGCATAAGTAATTCCATATTTTTGATAAGTTATTCCATATTTACTATTGACTGAAGTATTGTTATTTCCAAAATTCTATACAATCAAATTAGAAATGAAAGCCTTGATAGGCGCAATTCACTTTTAAAAATAAACCATACAAAATCTCCAAATAAAAAAAAAAACCTACATTCCAATCGACCTCAGTCATCAATCCCAGCAGCACATTCCAAAAATATTTTCCACCAACTGGAAAATCACCGAACCATCCCGTCCCGAAAATCACCACAAGAGCAAATCAAAACCACCCATTGCCGAAAATAGATCCTCACATCTCGCTGACACGATCACGCCCTCGGCTCGCGCCCACTTGTTCCAAACCGATTCAACAAATAAACGGGCCTACGGCCCGCAAAATTACACACATCACACTAACCGAACCGCCATTATTTCCCTTCTCTCCTCCCACCAGCCTAATTCAAACCCGCCAACAAGATGTGTGTGACGACAACTTGATGTTTGCCGCTCTGGTCGTTGACAACGGCTCCTGGTATGCGCAAGGCCGGATTCGCCGGTGACGATGCCCCTCGTTGCCAGTGTTCCCTCTATTGCTTAGGCCGCCCCGCCACCAGGGTGTGATGGTCGGCATGGGACAGAAGGATTCGTACGGTCGGTGATTAGCCCAGAGCAAGCGCAGGTATCCTCACCCTGAAGTATCCGATCGAAGGCACGGTATTATCACCAGCTGGGATGATATGGAGAAGATCTGGCATCACACACCTTCTACAACGAGCTGCGTAAGCGGCCCCGAAGAACACCCAGTCCTGCTGACTGAAGCCCCGCTGAACCCAAAGGCTAACCGCGAGAAGATGACTCGGACCGCGTTCGAGACCTTCAGCTCGCCAGCCACGCCTTGCGTCGCCATCCGGGCTGTGCTGTCCCTGTATGCTTCCCGGTCGTACCTGCCGGTATTGTCCTGGACTTCCGGAGATGGTGTTTCCACACCGTCCCAATCTACGAAAGGCTGCTGAGTGCTCTGCCACATGCCATCCTGCGTCTGGATTTGGCTGGACGTGATCTTACCGATTACCTGATGAAAATCCTGACCGAGCGTGGTTACTCTTTCACCACCACCGCCGAACGAGAAATCGTCCGTGACATCAAGGAAAAGCTCTGCTACGTCGCCTTGGACTTTGAGCAGGAAATGGCCACCGCTGCTGCTTCCACCGCTCTTGAGAAGTCCTACGAACTCCCTGACGGACAGGTTATTACCATCGGTAATGAACGCTTCCGTTGCCCAGAATCTCTCTTCCAGCCATCGTTCCTGGGTATGGAATCGTGCGGTATTCACGAAACCGTCTACAACTCAATCATGAAGTGCGACGTCGATATCCGTAAGGATCTGTACGCTAACATTGTCATGTCCGGTGGTACCACCATGTACCCAGGTATTGCCGATCGTATGCAGAAAGAAATCACCGCCCTCGCTCCGTCCACCATCAAGATCAAGATCATCGCCCCACCAGAGCGTAAATACTCCGTCTGGATCGGTGGATCCATCCTCGCTTCTCTGTCCACCTTCCAGCAGATGTGGATCTCCAAGCAGGAATACGACGAATCCGGCCCCGGAATCGTCCACCGCAAGTGCTTCTAAGCACTCGACAAACACCACCGGGACAACGCCACAAAACAGTCTTAAATGTACTACCGATAGCTTTAATGATGCAAATTATTTGCGAAAATTTACTCTTCTGTTCGAACTTATCGAATCGTCTCAAGACTGCCTATTTCATCGTGCTTTAGTTCTTACGTTTTACTAAATTTAAGCATAGGTTGTCGACCCTTGCGCATCCCACTGTTTATTTATTGAATTATGTTTTTGTTTTATTTATAAAAGATCGAACATCTTAGCGGTTGTTTTACACCATCCTATTTATTGTCATTAGAATGAAAAAAAAAACTATTTATTTTACGAAACGAGAAAATAAAATTGTTAATATTTTTAATATGCCAGTGTTTTACTGTTTCTTTCCGCGTTGAATAGAGAAACAAATTTGGGGTATGTGAACTCTGTGGGGTATAAAAATAAAAGGTCAGCAATCAATGTGCATGCGACGTTTATGATTGTCTACTTTTTGCTTCATGTGGCTGATAAACGTTGTCCAAGAACACCAGAACAGGCTTGGTGTCTGCTGTGTTTAATCGAAAGTGCGGAATCGATCATACCAATCAATTCCAGTTTGTTTTAGATGGCGCTCGTGGTGCTAATTAAGGAAGTTTGGTGGCTCGATCGTTTCAGGCACAATGTCCTGATGTGTACGTTCACAAAGGTAAGTTATGTGCCCTAGTTTCCATTTATAAAGAAGAAGAAGAAGAAGAAGAATGGTAAACGGAAGCTCACTAAGAATCGGGTAAATATTATGGTTTCAGTTGAAAACCGAATTTATCGACTAGCGACAATCGATTTTACTCTCGTTCTGTACGTTATACCTAATGTCAGAAGTAGTGCGCTATATGGCGCATCAGATGCGCCGTACAGTGCACCCCTTCGGTTTTCAACCGAAACCATAATAAAGTAAAGGGTGTTCCTTGATTCATCCCAAAATGCAGCGGTTGATTACATAATGCATTGTCGCTCATGAAGTCATTTAACTGTGAACAATATTCAACTAATTATACGTTTGCTTCTATGAAAAGATGGTTATTCAAAGACCTGTGAATTTCAGATGCAGAGTGAAAGCACCGTATGGTGTATAAAACCAAAGGGAAAACGAAAATCTCACTCAAGTGTACAACCACCACAAGTTGACGAATGAATCGATCATCATGTTGTCAAAATGATTTTCGATTATCGCTAAATTTATGACATATTTGATATATAGATAGACCGGAAGGAACGGGGCTAGCCATAATCTAAGATAAATTTGAAATCAGCCTGAAACTCGATGCAAGATTAGAGTATGCCAACACACATCCGTAACAATAACAAATGCATGTCACGTATTCCAACATTAGAAATAAATCACGGATATCAGAGAGCATACACGGAGACAAATTTGGTTGACTATATCAGTATAGTGATTTTGAACCGACTATGATAATGGTCAAAACGACCATTAAAAAAAGTTGATTCAACATTTAACATAACTTCGGAATAGTCCTTGTTACCATGATCATAGTCAGGAATGGCATAAACGAGGTGAATTCGTCCATTTTCATAGTTATTGTAATCATTATACACTATATATAATATGCTATATATACTACAAAAGTTCGTATTAATGGACGCAGTAGTGTTTCAATCCCCCAACAAAAAAAAATCATTATATTCAATAGCCATCTTGAACATGGTTTAATTATCGGTATAACGATAGAATTTTTCTCAGAGTATCTTCCCTCGAGAATTGTGCCTTGACACATGAATGTTTTCCTACCCTAACAACAATTAGTACGATCGAAGTCTGCATTTAGGCGCATTGTAAAAAAATGAACACACTAAAAAGAAGTCACCCTCTTTCGTGTAATCGGCCGAGCCTTATAAATTGTTCATTCATTTTCTTTTTATTATTTTATTTTACTAACTCTACTGTCTGTAATTCCGGTAAATGCTCAGTAGCAAGAGACCTCTCGAGTTGGATCTCAAGATCTTAATCTACTACTGGGTAACCTGGAGGGGCTTCGCGATCAACTTGTGCGGATACTGTCACCTGATTATATATTTTTTTTAAATGAGTATTATGATTCAAAATGGAGGATTTATTGAGAGAACTATTGGTGGGTGGGTTGGTTTAGTAGTAAATGACTAGGCCTGTACTCGAAAAAAAAATACACCAGACAAAAGTAATCGCCAAAAAATTATTTTAAGTCGGATTTTCTTTAAACTTTCAGGGAATGAATTAATACATATGGATTAGGTTTCGTCATAATCACTTTATTCAAATTTTTTTTCATTGCTGAAAGCCCGCACCTTTCCCTTAATACCCCTCATTACATTTTGTGCAATGGTGGAGCCGACCTTTTTGGTCACTTTCATCCATTCTTTCTTCAACGCCAGCTCGTTCTTAAACACCATGGACGATTTGCGAACTTTGGCCTTCATTATAGCCCAAAATCTTTCCACCGGACGAATCTCTGGTGAATTTGAGGGGTTGGTGGTTTTTGGTACAAAAACAACGTTATTGTCTCTGTACCAATCCAACGCCGATCGCGCGTAATGGCATGATGCCAGGTCCAGCCAAAGTAATGTCTCACCTCCCTGGGACCACAGGAAGGGCAACAGATGTTTCTGGAGGCACTCGGTGCGGTAAATTTCGCTGTTGATGGTACCCGTTGTTATGTACGGTTTACTCAGTTTACCGCATTGGCATATGGCCTGCCAGAGCTAGTATTTTTTTGCGATTTTGTCCACTTTCTTCTTCCTCGTGTCTTCCGGAACATCAAACCGTGATTTGGCAACGTAGAACGCCAGCCCCGGTATCTACTTTGCGTCTGCCTTGATGTAGGTTTCGACATCCATAACCACACACATCGGTTTCGTTAACCACTCTCGATACAGCTTCCCTGCGCGGGATTTGGCCGCCGTGTTTTGTTGATCACGCCGCTTCGGTGCCTTGCGGACCTTGAATACTCGAAGCCCAGCTCGTTTCATGGTTTGCTGAACGAACGCGTCGCGAATCAAAAGGTTCGGATTACACAGTGGCGTCTCAAAAGGTTCGGATTACACAGTGGCGTCTCGTCCATATGTGCACCTCGTGCACTGTACAGTCTAAAATTGTATATTTCATGTATTATCAAATTCATCAATTTAATACTCGCAGTCTGGGCATTTCAAATGGTGCACCAGATCCTGTATATACCACACGTGGATCGTTTGTAGATGTTTTTTTTTTCCTATAACTTGATTGCCGATGAGTTAGTGTCTGTTTTGTGCACTTTGTGGTCTGCACAGAGTAGTTTTACTCACTGGCTAGTTGCAATTTTATTCTGTTGTTTCGGGACATTGACAAGGTACTTTTTGTGGCATATCACAAGAGACTCGGCAAAGGAGGAACTATGGAGCAAGATATTGTTGTCAAAATTGATGTCCGGGTTCGAAAGAAAGTGCACAACCGGTTAATTCTCTCACGAGACGCCACTGGGATTACACCTAAAATAATCCAACACTTTTCGGGCCTTCACAGGGTCAGCTTTCTTCGATTTTCTTCCACTTCCAGCCGAGGCACAGTTGTATGGGTTATTCCCAGTTGTCTTCCGATCCATCTCATGGTCGCAGTCCGATTTTCCATTGCGGCGCGCAAAATTCGCCGGCGATTTTCTTCTTGTTTCGATGACATCTCGATAACCACTGAACCGATTGTTATGAAATTTTGCACATGTAAACAATTCACTCCAAACTAGTTACACCCATTTTTGCATTTCAATTTTTACCCACGGACAAAAAAGTTACACCCGGATATAAATGGTGCATTTTTTTCGAGTACAGGCCTTATTATTGTGGATGAGGCATAAAGTTGGTGGTTTTATTGTTATACGAACCGGTACTGACTGATGTTGATGTTGATCAGAATTACTGAGACAAGGTTGGGCGAGTCCGGCGATTGGGGTCAAAATTGGTGTGGTGTGAGGAAGCGATTTCGTTGGCGCGTGAAACTATATTTCCTCCCAGGCGTCGCCCTTCAAAGGCTGATATCAACAGAGCCCAGGCAAGGCCGGAGTGACTCGGCCGAGAGGGGAGGTCTCTTTTATAGTTAGGGAGGATTCCCGAGACAAATCGCTGCTTAGGAATTGGTGGCCAGAGGAAGCGAATATCATTTAGTTTTAGATCTAGTGGCCACTGGGGTCAATAAGCCGTATCACGTGCGCGTCGGTTGACCTCGCCAACGGAGAAGATGGCGGTGTCAGCCAAAACAGCCGAATCTAATAATAGCGACCACTACTTCAAACTAGACACCTTTCACACGCGAACGCCTGGACAATTCTGAGCAATGGTCAATCATTCGTGGTTTCTTTGACGCTTCGCTTTTCTATCTCTTCCTACTATGTCTGAAGACTCAATTTTCCATTTTTCAAGTCATCTTCCAGTAGTTACTGTTAAACAATTTGAATTTCATACAAATCCCTACTAACAAATTACATTACTGAACATATTTATTTAACCCAGTAACAGTACATTTAAAATATTTAGCACAAATTTAAATTCACATAAATTCTTTAACAAATGCTTACAAATTATACTAACATTGAAAAAATATTTCACTTAGCTACTGTTGATATTTTCCAATACTAAAATAAGTGACTTTTACATGAATATCACATAGAAAAAGAACTTCTACTTGACCAATCATTTACATTTCACAGGATACATAAGATTCACTTGACTTTGCTAAGCATTTTCCACTTCCTGAATCACATGAAAGTCAAGTGAATTTCTAGTGGATATTTTCCACTGATTATGTGAATATTTTTTTTTGGGTGAAGACAATTTTGTCAAAGTTTAGAGTTAACTTACACTTGAAAGCATCGTTAATGTTGGTTCAAATAGGTACTAATTGTAAAATATATTATTGTGCAGCTCATTAAAACCAACTACACTTTAAAAAAAAAGTTGTATAGATTTATGTGTAAAAGATTGCACATAAATGGAGCGGCATTAATGATTTAATAATCTATTACTTGGAAAATTACTTCAACCAAATTAAATTTGGACTGTAACCCCATTGCGACACGTATTAAGATGATGCAATATTTCAAGATGATGTAAATGTTCGATAATGATGATAGAGAAATGAATTTCCAGGATTGTTAATTTTGACCCCAGCGTTATAAGCAGGCGGTTCTATTACATGTAAGTGGTAGACTCTATGCAAAACAAGATCAATATTACAAGAAAATAGATCATAGTTTATGCCAAGTTTGGTAACTAACAGCGGCTTGCTAATGTGCAATTAATAACCGATTCAAAGATGTTTCGGTTTACTGCCGCAGGATGCAAAATAAATTTCACACATCGATGATTGCCTAGAGTCGAAATACAATTGAAGCGTAGATGAAGCGTAGCAGCGAGGAGTGGCTCTTTCAGTTTACATTAATGGTTTTGTAATTTTAAAGGACAATGGCGAGCAACCAATATAATTTCTGAAGGTCGTGTAATATTATGTTATTTTGATGGACTCGTATTATTATTCATAACACGGATATTTGAAATACCCTTAACAGAACATAAAGATACAGTAGCAAACCATTACGTCGACTTAAATTGTCTGATGTTTTCAAACTGCGTGTCATGTAGTTTCCATATTTTTATAGTGTGTAAACGGAGAATAATCTGAAAATTCCCGAAAAAAAAAATCTCATACAATTAATTAAACATGCACTAGAATCTATAGTGTGTACAATTAATAGTATTGCCATAAATAGGAGTTATTGTTGCCATACTAGAATCTGCAGTAAATTGAGACATCGCCAATAAAAAAGCGGGGTTGTTATGTATCTTAACTATAGACAGAAAAACATTTTGTTCTGAACAAATTTGAGTCAATTACTATCAATTGTATTGTTTAACAATTGTTGACAATTTTTGCATATGGAGTGAATAGTAGATCTATTGTAATGACAATATGCATTTTTCATTTATCTGATACATGAACAATAAGATTCGAGGTCGGGAATATATGTTAATGTTATTTTATATTATTGTATTATAATTGTATGGTTATTTTTATCCGGGTTTACCACCCATTTCTTCCAACATCCCAGTGATTTTTCGTGGAAGTGCAGAGCACTTTTCGAAGCAAGAATTCCCGTCAAAATTTTCCTACCATTTCCTTGTTTACCTGTACCCGTGCGAGACCGGCACTGACATTTACTTAGTTCTAGAGCAAGGACAGCTTATCGACCCCAAGATATCTCAAAGATCTCTTCGATTCAATTGTGCAGTAACCTGCACTGATCGTCGCATGTTGCTCCGATGTTTGGTTATTTGCCACCGTGACCTCAGTCTTATGGTGAGCTAGCTCCAGTTTCCTGGAAGTCATCCATCTCTCCACAATGGCAATGGAGTGCGAGGCCGTTAGCTCCACCACATATCTCCAGGGTGATGTCGTCCGCGAACCAAACTATCTTCACCCCGTTCGGGAACTCAAGCCGTAGTACCTCGTCGTACATCGTGTTCCATAGCACCGGGCCTAGGTTCGAACCTTGTGAGACGCCTGTAGTGATCTGAACAAGTTTCTGGCCTACCTCTGTGTTGTATACAAGTACGCGATTCTGAAAGTAGCTTCCAAGAATCTTGTATAGGACCCAGGAACCTGAAGGCGTTGGATCGAGTCGGCGATAGCCACCCAACTGGCGCTATTGAACGCATTTCTCAAGTCAAGGGTGACCACTGCACAGTAGCGTATTCCTCGCCCCTTGTGCTGGCTTGCCACTTCAGCCGTCTTGGGGATGAACAGATTGGCATCCATCGTTGACTTCCCTTTACGGAAGCCAAACTGGGTGTTAGACAAGAACCTTACTCGCTGTATCCAACAGACATATAGGTCTATATGCCGATGGATCCCCTGGTGGCTTACCTGTCTTTGATAGCAACACTATGGTCTGAATTTTCCAGGCGTCCGGAAAGACGCCCTCGTTCAGACACCTTTGCATCACCTCCCTCGCAATGAGTTCGTTCGTTACCGTCGCCTCGTCGCCGGTCCCGGTTGTGCCGTTGTCAATGCCCACATGGTCACGGGTGTTCGGCTGAGCCGCCCACCCTTCCGTCGCTATGACAGCGTTAAGTTCTGGGATACTGGAACGCTGGCCATGGGACAAATCTACGGCGGCTTCAGCTGGTCTCCGCACTCATAATGGTCAATGACAATAGGCCTTATTACGAGTGTCACTTCACGGGTGAAAACGAATCACGGTGAAAGAACTCACACGTAAATCAAACGGGATTCACTGTACCTATTACAGGTTTCACGAGGAATGTAAGAACAACAAGCCTTGCCTCTTGAAAACACTATTGGCCGTGTAGACTTCTCTCCGTGGACCATGGCAAGACAACAAGTCTTTCGGTCAGAGGAGGAGAAAGCTTTCGGCAGGCTGTGAAAGTGAATAGCAGTAGTTTGAAATTAAGCGTAGGGCTTTTTATTTAAAAAAAAAAGCATTCACTTTTGCCACACACCCCCATGTGGGGTAGGTTAAGGCAGGAACGGATCCGCCACCTTGGCTGGCAAAAATGTGCTTGCTTGATCGTGCTCAAATACCGCCAATGACACAGAGCAGTTCTAGCGATGTGAAATTTCCGTTTTTACACTTCCGAAAGGCTACATGTGACAGAAATCATTTTCCAATTAGAGGTTTTGAAAGTCACAGCCTTTCAAAACAAAGTCACATAAAATTCGCTTCAATTCGTCTTCATTAAGGCATCCATCTGAAGGCATTTTTTCCGTGGTAGTTATCCATGTATCGGAATACAAATTTGAGAGTTTGAGCTGTTTAGTGGAATACCTGTAACTAGACATGTTTCTAGTTAAATTTGTACTACCATTCGCTGAAACTACGCCTTCGAAATGAACTTGGGGAAGTCGATTGGAATTTGTACCCGTGTTTTATTATGACACAACTCGATGGTGTTTGAACGAAGTTCCTTGTTTGTAGGGGCAGTTTAAGATTGTACTGGTTATGAATCTTTCAACTCGATGAGTAAGCTTGGTTCCGACACCAGGGATTCTCCATAGCAAGTGACAATCCCCTTTTCCACTTTGTTGTCAGAAATTACTGTTCGAGCAGATGTATTGCTATGGTTTGCAGCAGGGCGACCTTTGTTTTCGAGTCGCTGAGTGCCGATCGTTAATATCGTCTATCTTCAGGCGCAAGTCAGCTGTCTTAAAGTATGCTGCTTCGCTGGAGTCAAAGAAGATTAGAATTAGCAGGCAGTCACCATATTTCGGAAAAGAGGATCAGAAAAATCACCGTGGAATGCGTAGTTGGTTCAACTTTGGAAACAAACTATTATAGCCTCCACTTGTAGGAATGCTATCGTCTCAACCGATATCCCTGGGAATATCTTGGAAAAATTAGATAAGACTAAGTGGATCGAATAACCCATGGCGTTATTCGTTGGAGTATTATCCAGAAGAGGTTAGAGATCGTCCTTCATGACGAAGGAATAGGTAAAAACTTCTTTCCGGGGTATCCATTATCAGTACCGGCACAGAGAACAGACATCCAGGCTCGAACATTTTTTCCCAATTAACTGTGTAAATTTTTAAAAGCAAACCGTTGAAACTTCAGCGCCACCTAGTCTAGATTTCACTAAACTAATATTGACAGACAGTCAACGAATATCAAATATGTAGGCGCGCAGGTGCGCCATCAATATACGATTCACCAAAACTAACAGAAACGGGCTGGAAATTTAAAATGGCAGTTACTGAAATTTACAAACAGAGGCTACTCCAGCTTGGATGTCTGTTCTCTGTGGAACCGACTCGATGATCTCTCCTCTCTCCAGTGGTAAATTGTGTCTTCCTGCGAATGCTGAAGCTGTTCAGGTTATCATCAACGTAATACTTGTAGCTCGGGAAAACGTCCGTCACCATATTAACAGTCATCCCATAACTGGCGGGGTTGCCATCGTAAATATTTCATCATGTTCCTAGTTTACAGTAATAGTTGCCTCTTTATAAAACATTTAGGCGCAGCGTTGCGTTAAGCTTTTATATATAATCCACGGCTGAAAAAAAGCATTTTGAATCATCATACTAATGAAATAGGCACCTAACCAATCAAATCAGATTCGGAAGATTTCGGATCATTAAAGCGGCTGTAATTTGATAATATTCACTTTCATTTATTCCACAATGTATCACTGCATTTTATTTCCTTGTAAAAATCCTCTAAATACACAAATATATATATTTTCATTCATTCCCACATTTCGGGGCGAAGGCTCCTTTTAGCGGTCAGGCACAAATGATTTTGTCCGATCCTAAGTTATTTCTTTCCGTTTCGCAAGGCCCAGGCGACCACCTGCTTCGTTTAGGGCTAGTAGAATTTCGTACACGGAGCGCACGAGTGTATAATATATAAACAAGATTTCCTTGAATTACAAAAGTCTTCTACATTAGTTCATATTGTATATGGATAGAGGTAAAAATTTTGATTCTTTTTCTCACTTTTGTTCCATATTTCGATTTTATCTGTTTCTCTTTATAAAAGTTTTTTTTTGTTTAAGATAAATGTCTTCCATCTACAAATGCGACCTTAATTAAACCATTGTTTTATGTGGTTGTTGTTCTTTCTACAGAATAGTAATAATTTTTAAAATTATTGCTTCGCATCCCATTTTTTGTTGTTTTGCTTGACTTTTGGCGCTATTAAAAGTGGAACAGATGAAGCGAAAAACTCATTCTAAATAAATACTTAACGATAAAGGTGTCGGTCCTAACATGAAGATTTTCATGAGGATCTCCTTACAGTTGATTTTTTAGTGTTTTTCATACATATATACGGTATCCAGTTTGATTCAGACGTTGTCCATTCAGGTATCTACTTACTTTTCTCATTCATGGCACCTGACTTTCAGTGCACTATCATTCTTTTAACGTAGATTTAGGAGAAAACGCGTCAAAGACGATGCAAAAAATAGAGATTGAGAAAAATACATTAAACTTCAATTCAGGAAACAAACTAAGCACTAATTCGATGTATTCAAGATCACGCTACTAGTTTGAGGATCGTTTGAGCTCTACCAAGGCAAAATTAAGTACATACTTGGGTTGTATTTGCAGAGGAAAAGCGCGTACTGCAGAGCACCTCGATTATGTAAAGAAGCATAACAAAAAAGCGATCCACATTCAGTTCAATCATACTTGAGGCTTGTGTACAGAGAAGATGGAATGTTTTGAGATCAGTTAATACTATATGCGGGTTGCTGAGCTGCGGCATTTGCGGGAATGATCTCGTTTTTCACTCTGCAAAATCAGACTAAATCAACTCTTTGTTAGTTTAAGTTTTTGTTTCTATTGCAAGGTTCGTTTAACAATAGTACACCTAAGTAGATAATTCTTTCAACCAATTCAATCGAAGCTTCATTAGCTTATTATAAAAGACAGGTTTGCAGGCCCTTTTTGATCAAAAAGTAGTCATAGATGCACATCAAATTGTTTAACAATAACATAAAAAAAAAGAAAACAAGTAAACTCAGTTGGACAAACTGAACAACACATACTAGTTCAAAATCTAGTATATGCGATTTCTGATAGATATCTGATTAATCTAAAATAAGCGAACGTTTAAGATGAGATAGTAATCTATAGTTGCGTGGTGATAACCGACTTCCGGATAATAGTAGCCTCCTTGGCCTTCGTCGAACCGGTGACGACATCCGAGGAGACGAGCCACGGCGAGATGTCCATCGAGTGGGGTTTGATGTTCTCCTTCAGGGCTTCCTATGATGTTATTGCTAGAGGTTAGTGATGTTTTGACACTTTCTTAAATAAGTAAATAAAAAAAACAGAAGCTTTTGTGCTGGGAAATTCTACGGCAAGCAGGATGGCAAGCAGTTAATAATGCACTATTGGAATGCCGGTTTTAGGGCTGGTCTGCTTAGCGTAAATATACGGCATAGATGCTGTTAACTACATACTTACAGGTTCTAGTTTTAGTTGAATGATTAGAAGTACTTACTTGTTTCGGGGGTTTAGTTACAATTGTATGTACAAGGAAGTGAGTCTATTTTTCAATTTTCAATAAGTAAAAATGATTTGAAAAAAAAACATATAGAGTGAAATGGGGTAAAATTGAACTCATGTTGGAACTTTCATTTTCTCGGTTCCCTTCAATGTCACCTGAAAAATTAACCGTGACCTAAGATCTGATCTTCTGCAAAACACATGAGCTTTCAAAACTCATCTGAAAGGTCTAAAATGGATGGTTTAGGTCCATTATCCCGAACGCCATAAGGCCGAATGGGTCAATAGACCGAATACCATTAGATTGAATGAGTCATCAGACCGAGTATTTTTTAAATAGACGAATGAAGTATTGCTTCATAAATTCTTTCTGATATATGATGCATGATGAATTTTTGCAGTAAATTTCAAATTGTAATTTCTCATGTTTGCGACAACACTGCGAGGGGTTTGACAAAGCGTTTGCGCAAAGTTATCAAGGAAAAGGACGAGAGATTCGAATTGAACTAATATGGTTTAAATCTATAACATGAATCTTTCAAATGAAAAATAAATGCTATGATTTGGTTGATTTGTTTTGCTGTAATCCTATTTTGTTTTAGTGACGCCTATTGTGAGACACCCTGTAATTGATTATCATTCGAATTTAGATACTATGATACAATGCCAGTATCTGTTGATCCAAGAGAAATGTTGTCAGCACTTAACCTTCCTAATGCATTAGTAAAAAGTTATACATGACGTATTTCCCGAATTACTCGGCCAAATCTCGAGTAATTCAAGATTAGGGCCTTAAAACCAATTAGGTAAGCAATGAATTTAAACGCCGATTCCTCTACCAAACATTCCGAGTAAACGTTAACTTGACAACGTCACTTTTACAGTATAATGCTTCACTAGATTGGAGCACCATACTGCAAATAATGCGTGTTATAGGTCTAATCGTGAACTCCGTGCTTGAGAATACGGCAACATTCTCTCATGTCGTTACTTCTCTATAAGCTTCATGAATTGCTACTTCAAAACCTTGCAAGAATTGTATGCAGCTAATTCTGTGGATTTTGTACCAAAAGACATGAACCCACCAAACTGCCCTAAACTCCGTCCGATCGAAACTTATTGGGTCATGATGAGGCGTGAACTTCGGAAGACCAAAGGAGAGGCGAAGGACGAAAAGAAAACGATGAGGAAGCGAGGAAAAAAAATAAGAAAAACGTACCGGAATCGACGGTACAGACCCTGATGAAGGGCTCCAATCGCAAATGTCGAGCATTATATTCAAACTTATTCTAAAATTGAACCGACGTATGTCAGCTGAAATAAATACATATTCTGAAATACTGTAAACATTTGGTTTCATTTCGATAGCTACAGGGTGAGTGGTAATTTCTGTCACTTTTTTAAACATAAGTAACATTGGATGGGATTATCACAGACATGTTTGCAAATTTTTCTTTTAAAGAGTATTCAAATGTCAGCACGGCTTGCAAGTTTGTTTGAATTTTCATTCGTTTGAGACACGTGGTAATCATGGAATCGAAAAGAGAGCTAGGGATAAGTCTGGTTTTGAAACATTTCAAACATTTGAAACCACTCGGAACAAACGAAATATTCATCTTTCGCACCATCAAAACGCATCAAAGAAGCCGGTTCATGAAAAATACCTCCTAGACCTGATCGTAAATACACTGTCAGGTGTCCGGAAGCCATCAAACGAGCGAGAGACCGAATTCGACGAAATCCTGGTAAGTCTGTTTCTGAAAGCAGAAACACCGAGACGACATAGAGCAATAAGTAAAGAACGGTTACCCTAACTAATTTTACTTTCAGCCAAACTTTCTAACACAAGGTACGTAATCATATGACCACTACAAAATATACTAAATATCCATGTCATAATATGTAACGAGGAAAGGGAGGGACCACCAGGGCACCCATTTGTTAACAATTAGCGGAACAAGGGCGGGCTCTTCGATCCCATCTATTGGGTTTATTCTGTCAATCGAGGGCTCGATTCTAGTGCTGTGAGTGTGAACTAGCTTTTAGAAGGAGATTCTCTTTCTAATATTCACGGGTTTCACGTAAGTGTCTCTGCTTACGGGCTCACCCCTTTTTGGCTCTTCATACAGGAGCTTGAATTGTTTTTCAGATTATTCCGCTGCTATGGAAAGTTTCCTTGCTACAAAAGATGGTAGTATTTCATCATCATCATCATCATCATCACTGCGAACATTTCTTAGGTCTATTGTGATATATTCCCCGTTTTGATATTGCTAAATCAGTATGCCGTATCACTATTATGTGAAGCGACCGACATGGACTGACTCAAAGCATTTACTACCATTCGAATAAAATTTACTACTTGTATGGGATCTGCATTCCAAATCTGCAAGCCCCTTATCCAGAAATGTACACCTTTTATTCTTGAAGTTATCCTATTAGCTTCAGGTGATATTTGCATGGACAATGCCCTGTTGTCAAACCAGTATAAGTACTGAGATCATTCTTTGATAATTCAAAAAAATTGCGAGTCATTACTTATGAACCGTTTTGCTTGCCTAGAAATGTGAGTGTTGTTCCAGTTGGTCTCCACTTTTATTTTTCCCCTTTTCTTGATCTCCATTCTAAGAGAACAAGCAGACACTCCACATAATGGTTCTGGTCCAATGAATTGTTTAGGTGATCCGAGTCTTGCTAACATATCGGCTTGTTCATTCCCTGGAATTCCGCAGTGGCCGAGAGTCCAATATATGTTAACTTGGTTTCGACAGGCCAATTTTTGAAGTGGCATAGCACATTCCCATACAAGTTAAGCGTTAAATGTTGCTGATTTTAAAGCATTCAGTGCTGCTAGACTATCAGACATAATACAGATATTTGAATGTCTATAGTTTCTACGCAAGCATAAGCTATTTAGATTGTACAATGCAGTATCTTTTCAACTAACCCTTTCAGGCCTAATTTATTTTCAAATGTTATTATACAAGCAATTTGTTCCAACTGTTGCTCAATAACATAACAATAATTGAAAAAGTATGATATATTTTTTTTGAATAATGTTAAGTCGTCCAAACTGTCCTGAAATTCGGAACTTAAGATCTACAGTTGTAACAGTAGCTTTAAAACATATTCAAAAAATGTCCTGAAAGACCAACATACATTATGAGATAATCTTGGGATATTGTGTACCAAACAAACTACCGTAACTTTGTTTAGCCCAATAAGCTACTGTTACAATTGTAGACCTTAAGATTTGAATGACTTTAAACTAACAAAGTTATCCTATGACGTCTGTGGACGTTTCAGAATATTCATTGAACATGTTTGAATACTTGTCGTAGTCTAAAAGGCAACGGCTACCACTGTATATCTTAAGTTCTGAACTCATGGTCAGTTTCTATGAACTTGAACATTTCAAGATAATCTGAGAATGACTGGTGACCTTACAAAAACTTCACTGAATGTGTTTGAAGGCATAAAGCTAATGTTACGACTGAAGATCCTAACTTCTCAACTCTCAGGTAGTTTTGGTGGTAGAAAATTCCAAGTTAATTAATTATATATGATTAACTTCTAGGAGACTCACATAATTTTGTCAAATTCATATTGTTACTTTGTTTGGTCCAGAAAACTTTAGTTACAGCTGTAGATTTTAAGTTTTGAATTCCAGGATAGTTTGGATAACCTAGAACATTTGAAAATTATCTCATAATTTATTGTTTTCTTCCAAGATATTCAATGAATATGTGTTTATTTGGTTACAACTTTTGGGCCTTTGTTCTGATCTCAAGGATAGTTTTGATGACCTAGAACGTTTCATAATCTTTGTTGACCTTTAAAAATATTTATTGAATATTTTTTTGTAACTTTTTATTGCCTAAAAATTACTGTTACAGCTGTAAATCATCCGTTCTAAACGCTAGGCCAATTTGGATGCCCCAGACCATCCCAAGACTATCTACTTGTATATTTTTGTGTTTGGAATTATTCACTAAATATATTTAAATACGTGACGTAACTTTTTATTACCCAACAAACTACTGTTCCTACTGTAGATTTCAAGCTCGCTATTCCAGAGGGTCACAAATATAGTAAATTAAGACTGTTGACCTTCCAAAAGAGTCACTGGAAATGTTTGAATGCATATATTCACTTTATACAGCCCAAAAATAAACAACTGTTACAACTGTAGATCTTATGTCTCGAGCTTATATCCCAAGATTGTCGGGGATATGCCTGTTGACCTTCCACACTATTCAATGAATATACTTATTTACATATTGTCCCTCTGCATTCCCCAAAATCTTATTGTTACAACTGTAGTTTTGAACATAAGGACAATTTGGATTTCCTAGATCATCCCAGTTTATATCATAATGTTTTTATTTTAAGGTTCGAAAATATTCACTGAATATGATTTAATACGTGACGTATCTTTGTAAAGCACAAAAAGCAGTAGTTACTACTGTAGATCTTAAGTTCTGAACTCAAGAACAGTTAGGATAACCTAGAACATCACAAAACTATCGACTAATGACTGTTGACCTTCCAAAAGGTTCATTCAATATGTTTAAACACATATCGTCACCTTTCATTGTTTATAGACCTACTGTTTCAACTGTAGATCAGAACTTTTGAACTCAAATACGTTTTGGATAACCTAGAACATCCCAGAAAGAAACAAAAATATTTAACATTTGATATCAAGAATGTAATAATACGTCTGCATATGAACCATATTCTAAAACACCGCATTACACTATTAATAAGTTATTAACTTCTTCATATTCAGGATGTTCTAGGTCGTCAATTAGGCCTTAAACTCACGTTTTTATATTTTTCAAGTAAAAGATTTAATCTAGAACAAATTTTCTGAAGACAGTGTTCACTTTATTCAGTCTGTGATTGTATACAGCCATTTTCCTTTCGGTGTCATATGTGACCCCTCAAGACTGATGGGGCTTACATTCTTTTTAAGACAAGGCTTAAGCTTTATATTTTTTTCAATAGTTTGCGGCCCAAAATCAACAATGCTCTCTATTGACATTGATGCGAAGAAATATTTCCGGTCTATTGGTGCACAAATTTTGAACATTTTTTCAGATATGACTGAAATATTAACGCTAAAAACCTGACCACTTTTCGTGACGGTCGCAGCGCGATTTGTACCCCAGTATAGAAAATAAAGACGTAGTCCTACGTCAAAAATGTTCCTGCTACAGAATCACCACAACCAGCCAAATGATCGGGTGTATGCAGCACATCGTTTCTATATTCCTCGAGATAAACTAGCTGTTCAAATGTTCCAGCAAGTTTCAAGGGTTTTTTTTGGGAATGTTTCTCCAAAACTTTGAAGAATCCATTGCTGTTAACTTAAATCGAATTAAAATCAACAGTAAATATTACATCGATAATGTTTTGAAGAACCATTTGCTGCCCTTCGACCAAAAAAAACTACAAGAATGCACAATACTGCTTCCAACAAGACTCTACACCGGCCCACCAGTCGAAAGCTACACAAACTTTAGGAGAGGACAATTTTTCGGATTTGATTTCGTCGAAAGATAGGCCTGCTTCTGTACTTGGGGCCGTATTTTGGATCTCCGAAACGAAGAACTTTTTCTCACAAGTATTCGTGCAAAAAGTCGTTCGTTTCGAGATTCAAAATACGGCACTGATTGTGAATCCTTACGATAGCTATGCATGAGGCTACATTCCGGACAAACTGGAAAATACCAAAGAACTAACCGTGGAAACTTTAAGAAACGTTTGGTGAAAATTTGGAATGCTCATTTTTATGAACATATACTTCACTGACCGTAAATCCCACTCACCCTGTATAGCCGATTTACCAATCAATCTAAGGTGTCACAATAGTTATGGACACATCCTTTTAAACAAGATGATGGTCACGAAATCGTACAAAGAAAGAATGTTTCAGGAAACGGGCGCTGCGTTGCCTTTCATAAAAGCACCCAAAGGATCGGTGAGGTTTTGGTCTGCTTAGACAAGTTGGTTGTTCAGTGGTATCGTGACGAAGGGGTGGATTTCATCGACAAGAACCTAAATCCACTGAATTAACCTTAATACCACCAAAACCAATGGAGAAATATTGGGCAATTATGCAGCGGAAGCTTAACAAGCCTGGTAATTGAAATTGGTAAAGCTTAATTGACTGGTAACTCTAAGTGAAAATGCTTGAATCATTACTTTGTGAATATTGGCTCTGTAAAGTTGAACTTGATTGAGCCTGTAGAAATAAATAAACTTTTAAGATATATTAATTTCGTGGAATATTTCGTTCGTTTTAAAGTTTGAACTCTACGATTTTTTTCCACTAGACTTACGTATCTCCAATTTTGTAGACCTTTAAAGAAACTCTGTTACGGGAACTTTTATAACGTAATAGAATTTCAGTAGATGCTCAAATAGTTAAAAATATTCCTAAAAAACTTTTTTTCGAACAATGTTTTTGGAAATAGACCTCCAAAAGAACGAGCCACTACTGCAATACCCCTCCAATTCCTCGAATTCATACGATTTACACAGAAATTTGCATCAAAGTTCTCCAGGATTTCCTTTAGATTTCACCCTCGGTTTGTTCTTTAAATATTCTTACTGTACTAACATAAGACCTCCACCCAATGTTATTAATTTTATATGAAAAATGAAAACACCATGCAGACGATGATTCTTACTTACTACGACACATACCTCGATTCACCCTGTTGGCATGCAACCCTAAACCCCGAACTAATACCCCAATCTATAAACACACACACTCTCGCCTGCACGCACCACATACTAACACTCACACCTACCTTGACCGGTTTGCTCTTGCTGCTGTTCTCCACGGTTCCGTTGCTTTGCGGCGCTGCCATATCCGTCGCATCATCCGTTGACGCCGTCGTAGACGAACCGGACACCACTGCCTCCGTAGGTCTCCTTATGCTGGGAATTCTCTTCAGCTCGATGGCATTCAATGTCAATGGGCCATTGCCATTGCTACTGGGAGAGGTGCCCCTACTGCTGTTACTATTACTTCTGCTGCCGACGGTTGTTCTGCTAATAGCCGCCGGACTTTTGCTGCGAGCTCGTGAGCTGTTCAGGCTGGTGCTGTCCTTGAATGGGTTGCTATTTTTGAATTCCAGTCCTACTGCTAGCGACTGCTGAGGAGAACTCGGAACGCTGGCCGGCTCAGTCGAGTTCAATCCGACTTCGGAAGTTCCCGAGCTGTTTGAGGAAGTGGATATGTTGTGGAATGGGTTGGTTGATGTTTTGCTAGGGGTTATGGGAATCGTCGGGGACGATGGATGGGACATGTTGAGGAAGGGGTTGTTGTTTGCTAACTTGTCTAGGGGAGTCGGGCTGGTAGCAAGGGAGTGGGAAGGAACGCTGATTTTTTCGACAATTCCACCTTTCTGTTCGGAAAAGTGCGTTACGGTTACATTATCCGAAGGGGGCGCGGCGAGACCGTTCATCAGCAGCAGGGGACTCTGATCGGGTAGACTGTTGTGGACGGCAGTGGTGCTGGTGGTAGACACTAGCGACGGTGGGGGCGTTATCGGAGGGAGGAAACTCTTCAGCGATTGTGTCGGTGAGGTCGGAGTGAGCACCGTCGGACTGGACATCATTGTCGTTACTGTGGTATGGCCACTGACTGTAGGAGTCGTCGTCCCGGTTAGGTTCAAGGTTAGCTTATCACCTCCCTACAAAATGACACGGTTGTCCCAGATGTGGTGACCGGATGCGAGTTTGATTTATGATACAATTTTGAAAGTTCAAACCAAACAACACACAATAAATGGTTCAGGGGTATTATATATGGAATTAGAAGAAAACGAAGAATTCATAAAGCTTGCATGAGTTGAGGATGATAAACAAACGAGCGGTACGCTTTTGCATTCAGTTGCCAATGCAATTAGCAGAACAAAACAAAAACAAGATATCTTTCACTGTCTAGCACTCTATGAACAAGGATGTTAAATTGAATTAATGAACTCGATGTGATATGTAGCATGTGAATGTAAAATAATTTGCTGATAAATCGTCAAAGAAAACGAAACTTGTGCAGGCAACGGTAAAATCATACATATTAGACCCAAAATACAAGACGGTGCGCAGACTCTGGGTACTTACCACCGACACAAACGTCGCCGCACTCAGCGAATCTGGTCCATCGTTCAGCGGTACATATAACTGATGATTGGTCAGCTTCGGGTGTAGTTCTTCTTCAGCGCGTGCTGCAAACAAAAAAAAAACAAAATTTAATCATCAACTGAATCGAAGATTTCGCAACCGAAATCCTACCCTTGAGAATATTGCACTTTATCTGTCCGGGTGGAAGCGGCGTAATGGCCGCATTCGACAGCTTGATCTGATTGTTTGGTTTCTCCCCCGTACTGGTGGCCAGCTTTTTCAGCGTATCGTTGTTAGTCTCCAGTTCGGAGGTCTTATTGATGGTGACCTTAAAGCTACTAGCATCATTCAGTTCCACTCCATGCAGCGAGGGCGATGGATCTTTTGCGATGGTTTTCATTAGCGTATCTATGTGACTGTCTCGATCGGAAGAGTTGGTTTTAATACTAAAGCCGGAACTAATGGAAGCCTTTCCGAACGATCCACCATGGTGATGGCCGGGTACTCGCATGAAGGGATTCTCGTGATCGATCAATTTACCGACTGGTTCTTCGTGTCTGAAAAGAGGGAAATTTGAATGAGAATCTGAACTGCATGTTCACCAATGATGACCAACACTCACTTGTAGGAGATTCCAGCCTTTCCAAACGATCCCAGCTTACCAAACGTGACATCTTCACTCGAAGAAATCGACTTGTTCGAACTAAGCGAGGGAAGATTTCCGTTGACGATGTGTACCCCAATGTCGGAGGCGCTGCTGGCTGATGCCGAGATATGGTTATGGATCACCGTATTCGCTGATGGAGTTGATGTTCCCGAGGTGGAGTTCTGAGTGTCATCAGCGGTAGATAGTAATTGTGGCGGTTGCTGTTGAGCTGGCTGCTGCTGCTGCTGCTGCTCGGGAAAGACTTGCTTCTGACGTTCTCGCAGCACATGCGATTGACGACGAGCGAAACGCTGTGAGGGCCGTCGCTCGAATTGAACCGTTCGTCGGGCTCGATTCTGTTGCGTTGTCTGGAACTCTGTTTTGCCAGAGTATCGGAAGCGTGAGCCCATCCGAAAAAAGTTCTGCCGTGCTGATGGTCCCTTAACTGGGGCGCGCAACCGAAAGAAAGCATGATGCTCGATTGCACACTTCCACAGGTGCTTGCAAGCCTTCTCATTATGTAGCCTGAAGACGAACGTATGCTCCTGTTCCCGGCCGTGATCGTCGTCCTCCACCACGACCAGGGTTAGCTTTTTCTTCTTGAAATCCAGCTTGCCTATCTTGGGCCAAAAGAAAAGACCAATTTTCTGGATACCTTCGAACACCAGAATACCGGTTGGGGTCAGCCCCAAGTGGTACTCGCACCCATCTTTGCCCTAAAATTCAACGCATAAATCAATTACACTCCCTAGACACAATTCGAGCAAAACCCTTACCAGAACAGTATGCATATCAACACCGTACATATCCAACCACTTGACCTTGTTTAGGAAGCTGGTTTCCGCTTGGGCCGGCGTGAGCCCATTGCACTTTTTGTACTCATCCAAGATCGCCAGTTCCAGCTCTTCGGTTTGATTGGGAACGAATCGAAACTCGGACACGGTTACGGCCGAGTGGACTGTCTCGTCATAATCGCCCAGTTCAGCTGTATAAACAATAATAGAGGGAAACACATGTGAAGGCATTAGACGAACAAACAAGTTCCTTTCGTAAGGTCGCATTGAAAACACCTACATTGTAGCGCTAGGGCAGCCAATTCTGCTGCTTGAGGGTCCGGACATTCCAGTCGACCTTCGAGCAGATCCTGCTTCAGCTGGAGAAAAAACTGGTACCGGGTGAGCTCTTCCCGCAGGGTGTTCGGTTCGGAGGAGTAGAATTTCACCTTCAACCGGAGGGTATAGGGAGGACCGACTACAAGATAGACAAACGCTAATTAGATTTGCAGTCAGACTGTTTAATTAGAACTGAACTTACTTTTGACTTGCTTTTTGATCGGCTTCGTTGGATCGAGCCAATGTTTGACATTGTTGGCATCGGTGAACTGCAGTCCGAAGTAATCTTTCTCGATCAAATCCAGCGAATAGATGACTTGCTCGTACAAATCACTCGCCAAGGCTTTTTTCTGCAAAACACGAAAGAAGTGAAAGAAGAATATGGTTAAGTTTCAGTTGGCAATAGTTCACGCGCTCAGTATGAGGATATGGAGTTAGACGATCGGAGGGAAGGGAAGTGGTTCCCAAGATCTATGCAGACCGAGTTGCGAATAGCGCTATCGCGTGCATGTCAATGACAGGCTTTATTGGTTTCCGCAGTTGGCCTGTCTGTAGTGATAATAAAGAGAGTGCAGTTTTCTGTTCCACAATCGTCTGTAGTCACCTCCAATGTATAACTAACTACCTATATGGGAAACGGTGAGAAGTTGCATGTGGCTGGATGGTGGAGCTAAGAAAGGAATAGGACGGTGTGGGCAAGGAAATCAGCGCAAAGTATCACCTCGGGACATGCAATTGGCCGCGCTTTTCTAAACGATAGACACAAACGCTCATGCATTCACTGGATTTGAATGCGCGCTAGCGCGCAGGGCGTCGATCGTAGTTACTGTGCGCTTGGGTCAATTTTGGCCTGGTTTTGTTCGCTACATCGGCGAGGGGCCGCTTGATTGTTATAGACAATCCAATTGGGAATCATCAGTAGTCATAATGTATAAATGATTGAGTTTGATTTACGAATTGTAAATAAGATGCTGATCGATCCAAGTTACATTGTTATCTATATTGAGGTGGAACTTATTTTCGACGAACTAGCATGCTAAATTTGCTCAGATTCAAGTTTAAGTTTACATAAAGAACTAACGTATACAGAATTATCGTCAAAGAAATTATCAGGAAAAGTTCTATGACCCTTAAGAACTTTGAAAAACTTGAAATATATCTAATCCTCGAAAAAAAATATATTCGGTTTGCGGTCATCAAACCCATTTTCGATTTTTCAATGATTTCATCACGGGAGCGGTTTCTTGTGTCGACCGAATAGGAAAAAGTCACAGGGAGCCAACTCAGATGAAATAAGTAGCTCTCTTTTTGAACAACTGTTCACTCTTGTTGTTTGAAGGAGATTCTTTATATCCCCGTGGATACGTAAAAGTGATGTTGCCTATTGCGGAATCCAACTTGAAAAAAGAAGAAGACACCGAGTGGTGATAAATCTGACAGCTCCCATGTTAAAGTATAGGGCGAAACTTTTAAAATGCTTCTAGAAAATTCAAATGAAATTCTAATTAAAGGCGGTTTGTTGTATGATGTAAGAAAAATCCAAAACCACTCAATAACGACGTTTTCAGCAAAATAAAAATAAAATTAAAATAATACCCCTATTGTGTAGTTTACCCCTTCGGTTCACAAAGGGGTATGGACGCGTTCTGCCGACTTGGTCGCGGCAGATTTCATGTGTGAACAGGCTGCCAAATCTACTTTCAAAAGTGCCTGAAGCAAATGGACAGCATGTAATGATTACTTAAAGACGCGATGGGGGATTATTGTCCTGATATTTCCAAGATGTAGAACGTAGTAAAATGTTTCTTGTCTTCTATAACTAAACATGATAAAATTGAGTAAACGAGTGGAAACTTGTCGGGAATGATCTCTTATAAATATGCATCGAACCATTCTGAATGACCGTTTTGAGAATATCATCATGAAAATGTCTCATGCGCAAGCATGTTATCAATTACTAACGCTTTCCTGCTTTCTTCTATTTTCCTTCTTATCCAATGACCGCGAGCAATGCCGTATGACACATCGTGAGTCTAAATCTGCGCTACTAAAGCTAGCTCTTCGAAAGCAGATAAACCTAGACGGAAAACATGTACCCAACATCAAAAGGAAATTGAAGCAATAAATAAAGAACGGATATAACCCTAATCAATTTTACTATCAGCTAAATTCTCTAGCACGAGGTAAGCAATCAAATGACAACAACAGCATATACTAAATAGTCATTAAATAACATATGACGAGGAAAGGGAGGGACCATCAGAGCACCCGAGTGGAGCGATTTGTATAAGGAACATGCCCCACGTTTCGCGGAACGAGGGTGCGTTTTCGACACCATCTATTGGGTTTATTCTGTCAATCGATTCTAGTGCTGTGACTGTGAATTTGCTTTTGGTTTGGAAGAAGCTTCTCTTCCTTATCCTACATCGGGTATTAAAAAAAACTGACACATAAGACATTAGGGTCAATATTGAGTTATAAGTACGAGACACTGAAGAAGTCTGCACATTGTAGACGAAATACGCGTATCTGTCAAGATAAGCAAAGGTAGGGTATGTGTCCCTTGACTCAGCCTATTATGCATCCATCGATTACATTTTTGATTATAACTCTTAAAGTTTTCAAGCTGAAAGCGAGATTCAACTAGTTCTACACTTACTAAGATAAGTTTGATAAGACATTTGGTAGTATGCATCACGAAAAGTTACACAACTCTTTTTATCAAGTCAGAAACATTCCAGGGATATGGATTTAATATCAGTCTATAGGCAACAAATTGGGTCTATTCATGGATGTTACGTCGTCCCATTCGATAGATTTATTACAGAATGCAGTCTTTGTACAGTTTTTTCTTCTTATTCTATAAATTAAGGTATTGCCAGCTGTACTCACTTTACTTAACACAAAATTTCACAAAACAAACTAAAGTAAAACTGTTTTGAAACACATAAGTGATGTTCATATATGAGTTACTAGCCATTCAATAATGAAAACATTATAATTCACTATACAATGACTTGGTTCCTTCGGTTTGTGTTTAGATGACCCACTTGAATATAAACAACCGCAACTTTATGAATTTCAACTCAAATTTCACCAATAACAACCTTTTTTCTACGTTATTGATACATAGTTGGGAACATAATAAAAAATATGTCCCCAACATTGGGTCTATGATTTTCTTGTAAAATAATTGTTGTTTTAGCTATAAGAACAGTTAGTTTGTAACGTGTATTTGTTTTCTGCACATCCAGACTGCATTACTTGCTTTATCGATTCAATTAAGCCAAATTTAGATCACTTGAAGATCGTGTAGATCATCTGTTCAGCTTAACCAGTGAAATCATGTTGCCCCAATAGTTCAAGAAATCTCAAATTACGCGGAAGTGAAAAACTATTAGTTGATTAATATTGTCTCAATTGCTTTGGATTACATCAATCATCTTAATAGCAACATGATTTTGTTGATTATTGCTGAATTAATGACACATTTGGTACATAGGCCGAACGATGGAGCTAGGCTAACATTAAATCCCCTTACCCTAGTTGGAATTAAATGGAAAATACTTATTTTTTTTCTAAATTTCTAGTTGCAATGTCCTTGTTTTCATGTAACAGCGAATAAAAAACGCTTTGTCATTATTGCAACACATTACCGATAGCAACATTGCGTTATCCGCAACATAAACTAAAGGGTTGTTGCTCAGTTGTTGCTGTAAAACAAATTACTGATCTTAGCAATTATAAAATTTGTTGTGATTATAGACTTAACCCTGGAGAAAGATGCTTATAACATCTTCGGCAAACTTGTTGAAGATTGACTACTCTATCAAAGAAAAATAAAAAATATACACGTTAAGCCTGATTTTGAACCTAGACCATCCTTACGATATCTTTTCAACCGTATTCATTTAGTCTTCTGGAAGATCAACTTCAGAACTTAGGATCTATTGTGGAATTTGTAGTTATTTTGGCAATACAATGTTACGAAATGTGTCCAAATATGTTCACTGGATCTTTTGGAAGGTCAACAGACATTTTAAGAAAATCTGGGATATTCTAGGTCATCAAAACTGTTTTTGAGTTCATAACTTAGGATCCACAGTTGTTATTGTTGCTTTTTAAGCTACACAAATTAGCGATATATAATCAATGATGTAATTTGAATCTTTTGAAAGGTCAACCGGCACTGTGAGATAATCAGGGATGTTCGAGATGATCTTGGGCAAAGATTCCAATTGTGACTTTGTTCATTGTTCTCTACAGCTTCATTTGGCAAAGATAGAGTACAATTCAGAATCAATGTGATTATTTCAAATGTCTTCATTTTACAATATCCACAAATTGGCTGAAAACGGCAGCCCTATAGAGCCTCATTTGGCAAAGATAAACGGCAGCGTCATCCTGCGGCGCAATTCGGCACTAATATGATCTTTTCAAGTGACTACATTATACATTTTCAACAACTCTACCGAAGACGGCTACTCTCTAAAGATAGATTGCAGCGACATCTTTGTGGCAAAATCTGGAACTAATATGATAATATCAAATGACTACATTGTATATCCCAAACAACTTTGCCCAAGACGGCAACTCTCTAGAGCTTCATTTGGCAAAGATAGACTGCAGCACGATTTGGAACTAATGTGATAATATCAGAAGACGATTCGTTACGTACTGAGAAACTTTGCTCCAGACGCCAATTCTCTACAAAGAGTCTGAAATGTTTCATATGCATTCCTGTCAACACAGCTAAACTAGAGCTTCCTTTCTTTTGTAGCAGATTCCCGGGGAACAATGTTATCAGAACCAGTTTTTTTTTCAATGCATTTTTTTTTCAATGCATTTTTGAGACCAGAACCTTTTAAATGGTGCATAAATATTGACTATAACTTCATTTTTTTAACACTTTTGCAAGCGTATTATTAGAACGAATGTAATTAAAAACTAGGAAAATTTAAATTACCACTTCACTTGATCACTTTTTTCTAAAAAAAAAAGACTGAAACACTATTTTAAAAGTCTTTAAGTGCAATTCTATAGCACAACACTAAGGTTAATTCAACGGACACTTCCAGTAGATTCAACTTCGTGTCCTTAAAAAGATTCGATCAAACTGTTCAGTTTAAGCAACGGAGAGATTGGTACAAACACAATACCACGTACAATTCACACATAATTTGTATAGAGATTCAGTCAGAATACTGAGAAATATCACCACAACATTTCCGGCGAAACCCTAAACCGAGCATGATTAGCTCTAAACTTTGCGACAGGTTTGCCGTGATTTCTGAACTACATTAAGACCAAATCACACATCACTTTCCACACATCACACAACATACCGTGAAATAAAATGCCAGTGATGAGCATAGAGCGAGATTGGACTTGTAATTCGTTGGAAGTTCCAAGAAAGACTAGCTCTGGATACACAATGGCTGATTGGCACAAAATGTTTCACTTTGTCCATGTCCTGTAAAACAAATGCTGAAATTCTGGTGATATTTCCAACGTTATCTCGTGCCAAATCAACTAAGAACCCTAAGCCGGATTTGCAAAAAATTATAACACGATACTGAAAGAAACTTTTAGCTCAGAATCAAAAGAAAGATGGGGCATCTTCGTTACTCTGAGTATAATCGATGGAAAGAATCGCAAACACTGTAACACTGAAAAAATTAACTACGAAACAATGTCGGATCTAGGGAAGCATATGCACTGTACCCTGATAAAAATTCACCAAAAACAACCACCAAGAAACATGTTGCAATGAACATGCGACACAGTGAATATTCACTCAGAATTCCAATTGAAAATAAATAAATCTAAACTCAGATTGCTGATTAGATCGCTCAATATTCACTGAATTCTTAGAAACCGTAAGCATGATTCAGTCTGAGTACTGAATAAAATTTGCCCACGAGTTCTGCAGCAGGACTCGCTTCGAAATTTCCTGACCGTTCACTCATAATCATGAGCAAGATGTGCTCATAACACTGAGCAAATCCTCAGCAGATTTTTCTCAGAATCTTGAGAGGATTCGTTTAGAATTCAGAAAGGTTTTGCTCAAAATCTTTAGCATCGTTTGCTTGAATACTAGAGAAGTTGAATCAGATTTTTGACCAGGTGGCACATCTTTCGACGATTTGGCGGTAATTATGAACACTTTTCTGTCCAAAATCAGTGATAAAACAATCGAATTTACAGTGACCGACACAATTAAAGATTTACCCACTCAAATATACACAGAAACAAAAGCGTTCACGAAAATGAAAACTAGTTCGTGAACTAGTTCACGTTTTCAGGATTTTTACTTAAAAACGTGATTTAGTTCATGATTACGTGATTCAGTTCACGGTGTATTTTTGCTTGTTCTCGAATTCATGACTGCAGTTCACGGATCCGGGCACGGATTTTTTTCCGTGTAGCTTTAACGCTTATTAAAATCTATTTATTATGTTTTTTTTCTAAAGCACGTTTTAAGTTCGCTCTAACATCTTTTATTGGATTTCATAAGACTTCATTACAAAAAGAACAGGTTTAGTCCACTATAAATTAAATTCAAAACAATGCTCAGATGCCGGTAACACATAAATAACGATCCACCAGCGAAAAAATATTAAGTCTTTTAAATAACATTGATACATATTCGCATTTCATGGTTTACATGGAAGTGTTGCTGAATGTCAGGATAATCCATAATTAGAAAAAGATTCACACATCATCACAAACCAGTAAAACAAAGGTTCATTCTATCGATTTCTGACGACGCCTTTCTGAATATGGTTTGAAGAGCCATTTTGCTCAGAATCTACAATTTATCAGCAAAGTTAACAAGGCAAAACGACTAATGTTCGCAAGGAATCATATCAACAAGCCGTTGGAGTTTTGAAAACGTGTTGTCTGGTCGGAGGAATTAAAGTTTGAACTGTTTAACAAGAAACGACGTCTAAGAGTACACAGAAAAAATAATGAATTTTAACAGGCGCCTAAAATTTCCCTTCGTTTAATTCCAAGTCAAAGGAGGTATGAACAACGAAATTGTTTGCAATTTTTCATGCGCCATACAACAATGTTTGCAATCTTTCATACAACAGACTAGATTCAGGCGTTATCTGGCTTTAATTTACATGAAATATCCCATTATTTTCAGCCTAATATAGCATTCCCTTAAGGTGCATTAGATAACGCAGAAAATTGAATGTTTGTTTCAATCTGTTGAATCTGTCTATTGTTAAAATGAAGTAATTTGGTAAAATTGTAACCTAGCTTATTTAAAGCAACGTTTCTAACAAAACATTTTTTTAGTTTGTGAATAAACCGATTAAGTTCAATTTTCCCTAGATAATTTATGGTGTTTTTTGCTCTAACTTCTTCATTTGAAATTTGCCAACAATGTTGTCTTCAGATAGTTTTTATATCTTTAAAAGATAAAACGACTTTTGACGTATAAGTCTTCCCGTTATCTCTTACCGTTGGCGAGTAATTAACGATTTTCTTATGAAATTTCGACCTTTTGAAATGTGTTTTACTAAATTAAAAAAATAACATATGGTAACTTTTATTTGTCTAGAATCAATGGAAGGACAACTTTGCTGAAAAAATTGTAATAAAAAAGTTAAAACAAAATAACTGATTTTTACAGGGACACCTTAAATCATTTCAAAAGGTACAGACAAATTTATTCAATCAATGTTGCCTAAAATTATTTAATCAACAACTTCTCCGAGAAATATATGCTTTTATTTTTGCAATGAAACAAAGACAGGTCATATTAACATGTGAAAATTTGTTCTGATTTGGAGTTATTTGATTTTTTCCGAACATAAAGTGCATCTTTTTTATTACATACCAACACAAATGCGTTTTAACTTTAAAGTTGTATTTTTAAACATCTGCAATAAAAATCATCGATATCATGCAGGCAATATAACATCTTTATTTATATTTGATCAAAATCACGGACTTTCGGAAAAAGTAGCAAGTTTTCTTTGAATGTTTATAAATAAAGTGGGTTTATCCCTTTTTTGTGCCGGTCACTGTAGACTCAATAATGTTTTTACAGAATCTCCAACGAAAGTTGGCATTTGACTATGTTGCGAATCAACTGAATTTTGATCTCTTATTACCTCAAACGCTGAAATGGTGGATCGCCAGGAAGATGAATGGTCGTTTTTATTTGCAGAAATAAGCTAAATTCATTTATGAGGGTTAACTATTTGAAAGAGTTTGTATCACACAATTCAACCACAAAATGATTAATGACCTCACAAACATCAAAATAGAAATCATCATCTGGATAAAGATTCGAGGAATTTAACATGGAGTTGAATTGTCGAATACTTGCATGTGCTTCAGCGGGGAGGATAAAAAAGAAAATATTGGAAATATTATCAATTAGATAGTTCACAGAATGTTAGCAAACTCAAGAGATGCCAAATCTGCTTAATTCTGAAGGTGTGCTGAATGCCGAACAAAAATCTCCTTGAACACCGTTGGCATCGAGTCCAATTCATCAGTACAAATTATGTTCTCGTGATTGTCCGCGAATGAACCCTTCTCAAGGGTTACCATCTAGACGGTATACCACAACAAGGGCGTCGCACCGTCCAAATCTTTGACAACTAACTTGAAGCCACGCTCCAGATTCTCGTTGACGAAGACATTGAAAAGGTTCGTGAGCTCATTGGTGACCAAGAACAAGGTCACTACCAGAGAAATACAAAGACGTACCATGATTTACTGTAGACTGTAAATTGGCCAATGAATAGTTGATACTCCTCTACGGCGTCCAGACATGGACTATTCTCGTGTAAAATCAACGCGACCTAGGTTCTAAGCTACAGCCATTCAAACACATTTAGTAGAATTAGCTATAGGTAATCCAACACAATCCAATTTCCTGACGATAGGCTAGGTTTTGCATTGCATGCAAATTGATCTCTACCCTATACGTACAACTTGTTGCGCACACTACACCACGTTATAAGCGGATTATCAATAGATTTTCGTCGCCCTTCACACCAGTCAGTGTGCTCTTCCGTTCATCTATCGATATAACACCCACGAGTGTCAATGTAGAGAAAGGGATTTCTAAAACACGTTTCAGCTTCCTGCAGAAGCCCACACCGGCAGCATAGCTAATTGACAAAGGAAATCGAAAGAACTGAATTTCAGTACGTGACTCTGCATATGATGAGTTCCCTCTTGCAACCAAACCACGATCACAAATCACGAATGATTCCCATTCCTTTCTTTCTCTAAGATACGCCTAATGTATAAATAATCTCGGTGTCATCAAATAACCACAACTATAACAACACCTGAATAGGCCTGTTAAGTTAACCGACCGGTCGAAGCCAGCCTTCCAGTCGTTAAGTCGGTGACTGCGAGAACCTGCCGAACGACAATAACAAAGGCACGCAAAATGCGTGTGTGACTAAATACAACCTACTCTTCTAGAAGAGAGATGAGTGTTTACCGGCAGCCCTCCGACAGGGAAGTAGCGTTAATTATTCACCGTTAGATCAAACTGAGGGAACGCCGAAACAATCAGAAATAAAAACACGCATTGGCAGGCTGGATTCCATCGTCATCCAATCGGGTGAGAAATGAAATAATTAAGTTTGACACTTCTCTGCTACCAGCACTTGTCTCAAGCACCTTCCTTAGGGGGGAGGTTTCTCAGCTGACATGAAAGCGATAAGCGGAAAGCAAAACTAGTGTATATCTCACAATTCGAAGGAGAGTAAAAACAACAAACCCCATATAATCATAATGTGTCTATTTCGTATTATTTCCCATCATCATCATCATTCACATCATCGTCATCTTCGGGTGAATTTCAACGTTCAACGATGTGTGATGATTTTACCACTTGCCGAGGCAGGAACAATAGCGATAATTGTTGTTATCTTTGCTTTTTCCCTCCTCTATTTTGCGTTTCAATGTCGGTACCCTACATGATAGCTCATCACTACAGTTTCTAGTTTTTCCGCTACCGACGATGATGATCGTTGATCACGGTGAAGGCGTGCCTTGAGGAAAATGAGTCACAACTTTGGCAGCTACCGGCTCCGACTGCGCTGCGACCGTACAGTCATATTCATTGTTAACATTCTGTCTGCGTCGTTCATCGCAGTCGGTGGCAGCTCGGTAAACGGATAGACGGAATGGACTTTCAATGTAAGTGATAACACAAATCCCAGATAGGTGACTGAAGAGTATCTCGTTCGTGCAATGATGCGCCAGGGTTGCCAGCAGCGATGTAAATACTTTTCGGCTAAGGTAATTAGTAACTCAAAAGATTGACTCGTGCCTTACGGATGTTTGGAAATTTGAGGCAATTTTTGAAAGTTATCAGAACACCGATAAACCTCCTTGCACTTTACTAGGGCGCGCATTATCCTGATTATCCTAATCATGTCATTGTATGAAGGGCCAAAAAGAGGATGGGTGGATCGATAGGCAACATCACTTATACGTATCCACAGGGATATAAAGAATCTCCTTCCCACAACAAGATTGGACAATTGGTCATAAGAGCAAGTCATCTAACATGAGGATGCCCCAATGGGCGGGAGAAAAACCCGCCCTCTATTCACAAAATGTTAGCAATGGGACAAACTGTTGGCAACCCCACTCTCCCCATCCAGAGTGCTTTAATCGGGTGCCCTGATGGTCCCTTCCGTTCCCATGAAATATTTATATAATGGTGTATATATTAATGTAAATAAAAAATACTACAAGCATTCGTATCTATTATATATGGTCTTCAGTCGGTTGATCCTGAAATGCAAGAAATGTTGTAAATTGTTAATGTGTAGAGTTCTATGGGTCCACGCTTATGTACGTTTTCGTTCGTTTGAATGCACTAGTTACTCATAATACGCATAAATTTCATTTACTTCGAAGAGTTGCTATAATCCAATAATTGGCCTTTTTTGCCCTCGAAAATTCGAAATGACGTTGCAAACTGGCAATGATGGTAGCCATTTCAGGATTCTAGCAATATTCACCAGCAGAAACGGTCGAATCATCGACAATGAAAAAAACATTCATGAATTGTTTCAGTGGTATGAACTCTGTGTCGAAAACCAGTCCAAATCAACAACAAATTCAGAACAATGCCCAAACAATGCCAAACCCAATACCAATGTAATCAAAATCAAAGTCAATTTTAAGTCAAATTCAAATGCTGTCCATATTCTCATCCAATTCAATCAAAAATTTAACCGAAATCCAACTCAGTCAAAATTAAATCTAATCTCATCCAATTCAATGCTTTCCAAATTCAACCCAATTCTAATGCAAATACATATGCAAAATATCGATAATAAGTGCGAAACATCTGTGTTTTTCCCAGAATATCAAATGAATTTGTTGAACCGATACCCATAAGACATTTACTTTCGGTGTAAATAAAAGACGGAACATGGAGGAAGTGGATGAGCCTGGAATGAAATAAGTTGCTGGGAGAACCACTCATAGTCGCAACCGCAAACATCGGTCGACTACGATGGGCTGGGCACGTCATAAGGGTATGAAAATGGGTTTCGACTGGCGCAAGCAAATGCGAACAATATGGATCAACTGTGCACTGCTTTGGCATTACAAAACCACATTCCCACATCTGCCGTTTTACCCTACACTGAACATATTTTTTTTTACGAAATAAATAAACATGGATTTTGTAGACAGATGAAGGATTCGTGGTTATCTGGCCCAAATTATGGATGACAATTATACCTTCTTTGATGGAAATCGTCCGATCGAGATCAGCGAAGGCTAAATTTTTTTCCGACAGTCTACAGTGAGTTTGCTAAGCCTATTTTTAACAAACCACCAGAAGGAAATCCTAAGGTGTATTGCTTACTGTACATGCCCTGTAATAAGAGCTTTTTCGTTGGAAGGAGATTCTCTATCCTTTCCGTGGAATTCGTGTAAATGCTTCTGCTTACGGGTCCACACCTCCGTTTTGACTCTTCATATAACGGAATGGAAACGTGAAGATACAGGTATGTACAGTTTGATCTTGCCATTG